>PHNY01048570.1:28641-40100 GCA_003724115.2 Anethum foeniculum
ATAATACTAGCTACTTGTTCTAGCCTGGGTTAAATTTTTCACCAATCCCGCCTATATTTTTCACCAAAAGTTGAAATCCTCGCCCTTTGTAAAGCTTTGACACTTTGTACACTTTGTACATCAATTATTTCTTTTTGTAATAATCCCGCCTATATTGCTCTGGGTTTTATACACTTTGTAAAGCGACTCCGCCGAGGACGTCAATTGAAGACTTCAATTATCAAATTTCATCTGATTAAAGATTCATTGGCGAGCCAAGAAGGTAATTCATTGGTTTTTTTCATCTAGGTTTTTCGTATTTTTTCGATTTTAGCACATGAGACTACTATATAAATGTTGTTATAGATTACTATAGATGTTATATAGATGTTGTTATCAATAAAATTAGGCCCTTTCTCCGTGTATTGATTGTTATATTAAATTATTTCTCCATGTATTGATATTGTATTCATTAATCTTTAATCTGTTCAGTGGTTATTAAAGTATGCTTCTGTTATGTGCTTTCTGTGGTTTTGATTGTATGAATATGTTTTAATCAATGGTTTTTTGTTCTTGGAATCTTGGTTTGGGGATTTTTTAGATCTGTGATCTTATGCTTCATTTAGATATACAAGTAGCATTGTATATAGAATTGAATCAATTTATTGTGAATTTATAGTTTTGACTGTTCTGTTTTTTGTATGTGTGCAGGTTAACTAAAGAAGAGGTGTGCTGTTAAGTTATTTGTCTTGTATCATATGTAAGTTCTTTTTTCATTTTTTTTTTGATATATGTGGTTACAGAAATTTGAATTTGTGTTATATGATGTAGTTGTATGTGTATAAATGCTTTAGGCAAGTTACTTTTTCTTGCAATGTTGTTGCTAGAAAAGGTGTCTTGATAAATTTATGGCCGTCCCTGTGAACTTACAGGATACTTGTTTGCATGAGTTTTTATTAAATGTTGTTTGGGATATGGGTAGTGTAGTGCTACTAGTGAGGTTATAAGGGTAGTGATAAAAGGACAACCCATTTTCGTTCTATGGGATACATTGAAGTACTTGAATAATCTGCTTACATGTGTAGTAAAATTAATCTTTTGATATGAAAACCTCTGGATGCCCAAATTTGGGGAATGCTTTTGTTTATGGTTTCATAAGTATGCGGTCAAAGGATAAACAAAATACCTCCTTATCATAATAGCATGTCATGGGGTATGCAAATTTATAATTGTTTAATAGTGTGTAGTTTTAATAGAATGAATACCTCCTTTTCATGATATAGTAATTTTTATATTTTTTTGATTTTTGCAATGATTCTTATTGTAACACTCAATGATTCTAAATCTGGTGCTTTTTGAGGCAATCTTTCCGGTCTTGGCTTGTTCAAGGGTTCTGTGCATAAGATGATGTGTGATGACGGGACAGGAAGGGAGATGTGTGAGAGTTGTTCAAGCTGCAGTTTAGATTGGTGTGGCGATTGAACAGGAGGTGTGGCTTTAGTTTTGTCGATTGTTAATTTGATTGAATTCTAATTTGTTCCTAGATGCTTGTTAGCTTTGGCCCTGTTAGTTTATTCTTTGCTAAACATCTACGGACTGTCTTTGTATTTTTTTTATACATATCTCAATACAGCCTTCTTAATATTAGTGTTCGCGTCAGCTATTTGCTTGGCCTCCTGGCTATCTTATTATCTCTGTGCCATTTAATTTGATGTTTGATCACTCTCAAGCTAGTAGAGAAATATATAATAAACATCTACTGATCTTGTTGATCTTCCAGTTTATTGTGTTGGTCATAGGTGTGTGTGTCAGCTTCCATGTCTTTATTAGAGCACATGAGACTGTGGTTATATAGATTACTGTTGTTATCAATTGAAATTGAAGAGTCCCTTGTTATATCCTCTCATTCTCTCTCCCTCTCTCTCACTTTAATTATGATCTTTTTGTGAATTGAGCTTGTGTTTTGTGATATTGAGATGTTTTGTGATTGTATGATTTACTTTTGAAATTGTCTTCATTTGTGCAAGTATTATGTGAGGTTTCGGATGCTTGACATATGACTTCTATCTCTTGCATAAAGTATTATCTGGCATGGTATAAGTTTATGTGCTAAAGGCTTGAAATTGCATTGTTTACATTTTAACTAATAAGTTATTCAATCAATGCTTTATAATCTGATACTTTACTATGTATTTACCAATATCTTCTTGTGTTTTGTGTTGTAATAGGTTCATGCTGCTTCATTGATACATGATGACTTGCCATGCATGGATGGTGATCCATCCCGTCGAGGACGACCCTCAAACCATACCATCTATGGCACTGATATGGCAATTCTTGCTGGTGATGCCTTATTTCCTCTAGGCTTTCAACACATTGTTTCCCATACGCCTTCCGGCCTTGTTCTAGAGGACCGTCTCCTCTGAGTAATATCTGCGATAGGCAGAGAAACTGGGTCCACAGGCATACCATGGCATTTTGTACTTTTATTTACTTTGTCGTATGTTTTCGTAATTCGTAAACTTGCGTAGTATGTAATTTGGTTGTATTTTGGGGTTGCGTTTTGATACTTTGTCGTAATATAAGGCGGTTCAAAATTTTGGTGAATTGGTGAATGAATGGAGGAGACTCTTGTTGGTTACTTGCTATGATTCGTTTGTGGTTTGATTTATAATAAGATTAGCATATTTACAAATATTGTATTGCAAAATTTTTATTAGTAGTGTTGCCGTTGCTATTAATTTTGATGTTGCAAAATTTAAAATTTTTTTTACCTTTACAAAGAGATTTACTATTACATATGACAAAATAGTATTACATTTGAACAAAATTTATATTGCAAAAAAGAACAATGCAGTGTTCCACTAGATGAAAGGGTTGTGTTGCATTAGATAGGTAGGCCCCAAGGTGCCACATCAGCAGTGCCACGTCAGTAGTAGGCCTAAACAGGTGGGGCCCACTATTTATGTGGCACTGCTGATGTGGCATTGCTTACGTGGCAGTGGAGGGGCCCACTGTGCTGACGTGGCTTGTGGTCCCACTGTGTTGACGTGGCATATGGGCCCCACTGCTGCTGACGTGGCATGTGGGCCCCAGTATTAGTTTCTCAAAGAGGTAATGTAACAATTTGCTTATATTACCTTTGCTTCACTTAGTGTTGCAATATACCCCTAAGGTAATGCTTTTTCTTGTGTTACATTCGATATGGTAAGCGTTGCATTATATAGAAAACGTAGCACTAGCGGATGAAACGTTCGTAAAGTGTTATATTTGGGGTAAGGTAACAGAAAAGCAGTCAAATGTAACAGTACAAGTTTGTTGCATCCGGCCATCTATGGCGTAGTGTTCATGTCAAGGAAGAACTAGTAAGTCTCGCACACAATACTAAAAAGTGTATATACAAGCCAGGCTTCCTTACAAGCACAAATATATACTAAGAGCATAAAATCAATTAAAGAACAAGTATATAAGTGCAAGAAACAAACTATAAATGACAATAAGATAAGCAATTAAAAATGGGTCAAGTTAGTTTGTTTGCTCCCCTTGTATTTCACTTGGTTTTTAAGCATTAAAAAACATGATAAAAGTTAGATACTCTTTTATCATTTTTAGGCATCCCCTAAACACACTTAGAGCATCATTTTGAGTGTTTAAAACCCCCACAAAATCGAGCCTTAAGTAATGCTTGTATGGCCAAAAATTTCCAAGTGAATACTCTTATTTTTCAACTTGAATTCCTTAAAAAATGAGCAAGTAAAAAGTCACAAACATAAGGGCTAATATTTTACCGACTCAAGGACATTCAAGAAGGCACAAAACCAATATTTAAAGGCCATGAAAACAGCCCCTAAATCGTTTTGAAGTTGTGCACAAGATGGGTTATGAATTTCCTTGTTTAACTTGCTCTTTTCGTGAGATTAACTATAGCCTATCACTCTTAGTTCAAGCAAGCCAATATAGCAGATATTTGAACCATAGAGTGGATTATAACCAAGCTCAAGAACAAGTTAAAGCAAAGAAATTAAATTAAAGAAATCAAGCAAGTTTCATTACTTTGTTCTAGCGGGGGTGTTTTAACCATTTTCTCGAGTCGAGCTATGAACTAGCGGATATTTGAATCATATAGTGGAACATAACTCGTACTCTCGGCGGGCTTGAGAACAAAGGAGGATGAAGAAGTAGTGCAAATTTATAAGCTTGTGAAAGATAAAGACATTCAAAGAAAAACAAGCTTATAACTAGAAATTCATAAGAAAATGAAAGAGCGCCTTATGAAGTAGAATTTCTAGAGTAATTTGCAGCACTTCCTTTCCTTGATTTGCTTAAGAAAAACGGTGAGAAGTGGCCTCTATTTATAGTCAAGAATTAGGGTTTTGGGGTTGATCCATTGGCTCACATTTTGCCACTTATCAACCATCCAATGGCTCCCTTAAAGTAATATTAAACAAATAAAATATCTTCTCATCCTTATCCATTACAACTCAGCAAAGTTGACTTCTAATAAACAATAATTTAATGTGCATTTGCATTTCATTTGAATTTCAAGCTCANATTCTAGAAGCTATTTTACTACTAATTAAATTACTATTCATCACCCCTAATGAAACATTATCAATAAATTATGAAAAAATTGGGGAAGCATCCTTGAATATATCTTAGATAATGTTTAAAACAGTTTCGTAAAATAAGTTGATTTTATAGGCGAACAAAAATTCATATCATAAATCAATTACTTGCGAAACGGACACCCGGAAAAATATTGTCAGAATATTCTGAAAATATTCATGGAGCATCTTAAGTATTTTTTAGAACATTCCCCAAAATTTCATAATTTTTCAAAGAGCAAAAGTAGGATAAAAATATTCAAAGAGAAATAATGAATAGTAACCACTGAAGCGAAAAACGACTTCGGGAAAAATATTTTTGTAAAATTCTAGAAATATTCCTAGACCTTCCTAGACCCACTATAGACCATGTCAAGAAGTCCTACCAAGTTTCAAGTCAATCTTGGTCATGTAAAGTCATTTACGCTCAGTTATAGGGTTTGTCATGAAACGTTTTCGCGTAGCCGACAACTGCTATAGTTTTGGTCGACATCAAGAGACCAAATACTATCTTATGACTAAAAATAGTCATATCCTAGTATTCACCAAAGAATATAACATTCAGAGGTGTTAGGAGATGTACTAGCGTATTTAAAATAATATTCTCCGAATAAATATAACATTTAGGGGCACCAGAAGAAGTATATATTTTAAATACGAGAATGAACTTACATTAGAAGGCAATATGTCATGTTAAAGCATGTCGGATATTTATAAAATATTTTCAAAGTGTGTAAGCCATGAAATATCCGTTGGTAAGAGTCGTCGTTTCGAAAGATAATAAAACGGTAAAGTTTAAAATGACCAATACCAAATATAAAGATTTGCCTCCTAAATGCTACTACTAAAATATGATAAAATACCATTAATTGATATTTCACATATTTTAGCTAAGTCAAACAATAAAACAATTTTATTTATTTTTAAAGCATGTGTTTCACCATAATTGACTCGTGTTTGACCAATATTTGACTTGTCGCTAAATAGGACTTTGACTCCTAGTGGGAGGTACTAAGTGACCTATTATTAATTTCTTAATAATTTAATAAATATCAAAATCCTAAAAGAGCAAGATATCTTTCACTTTTCTCAGCTGTAAATAATTGTGAGAGATCATCTTTAGGTGTATCAGTATTTAAGTTTCCTCCATCAGGATTTGTATTGGAGCTTATGTCATCAAGATTTACTAAATCAATATATAAGACTTGTGCTTCAGTGTTTGGTGTTACATCAACTTGAGCATCGTCAGAGGTCGATAGAGATTGAATATCAGTGTTTACATCTTCAATTTGAGCAGTGCCAGTGATTGAAGTTACATTTTCCAGCTTCGCTTCCCAATCAGCTCCTAGAATCATTCTTCTTCTTTTCTTGTTGACTTGGAAATGAGCTTCTTCTTCTGTTTCTTTCTCATCCTCTTTTGCTTTAATCCATTTAGTATTTGGCTTCTAAAAGATTGGATCAATATAAGCTGAAACAGGTTTGGATGGAAATTCATTTATTTTCTTCTTCCCTTTGTCTCTCCTATCTGCTTGTAAAATAGCCTGAGATCTAGTCACAGGTTTATCAGATTTTGCAGCTTCCTTTATGACAATGCCTTTCTCCTTAAGTCTTTGTGTCATTTTCTTTATAGGAGAGTTAGAGATGGCCCTTACAGCATCAGTATTTGAACTTGATTTCAGAAGTGCAAAATTCTCTTCCATTTGTCTGATCTATTCAACGTCCATTCCAGGAAAGTCCTTTTCAAAGAATTTCTTAGCAACAGCTTCATCAGCTTCTTGGAGTTTGGGATCCTTGTAGTACAAGATAGCTGTCGAAGCTTAACCTTGGCTAATGAATTCACTTTAAGAAATGTAAAAGTAAAGACTTTAGTAGAATGGTCAAAGTAGGCTAAGAAGTCAAAGTGTGGATAGAATAATTAATAAAATTTGAAAATCTTGATAATGTGGTACAACTTGGTTATAATCAGGTAAATAATGTGAGTTAGTTAAATTTGGAGTTAGTAAGTTAATTTGGTAATTAGCATGTCAATTAGTGTGTGTTTGACTTAGTTGATTTTGTTTGACAAATGCTTTGACTAGTGCATATTAAATTGATAAATTGTTATCTAGCACTATACTTGAATGTGATTGTGTGAATTATGATCATGTGTATAATGATATGCTTAGAATGAGATATCCATATTTGTATCTTTGCGATCAATGTGTTAAATGCTGATTTGACTGTGAGTTGACCTTTAGTGGTCGTAAGTGGTATTGTTACACTTTGCTTGCTTAAATTAGAGCTATATGCATTGATTATATGTATAGTAATGACAATGAAATTATTATGGATATGTCTTGTCGATTGTGATTGATTTAGTGTCGATTTGAAATCGACTGGTTAGTCAAAATACAGGGAAGATGCTGCCGAAATTTCGTTAGAATCCTATATGGACCTAACATAGTTCGGCTAGCACTCGATTATATCATTATATGCTTAGTAACTAAACGATCTTCGATAACTTGTCGTCTTAAATTATTTTACTTTAATTCAAAAAGATAGCTTTACGATGTTAGTGAAGTCAAGGTTAAGTGATCAAATGGTCAAAAGCTATTTGACTTCACTTAAATGGGACTTGAAACTAACTAAGTAAAACTATAAAGTATATTTTAAATTATTTTTCAACTTCAAACTTATATTCAAATAAGTCTGTTTTCAAAAGAAGTTTTATTCAAATAAGTCTGTTTTCAGAAATGAAGTACTTTTTTCAAATATGATTTCAAAATTAAAGTCGAAGATCAAATAGTTACTATTACATGTGGTATATGATATGTGGATAGTACTATATGGTATATTAGTACTTACAAGGTATAATGTGGGTACCAGGAGGACGCTCCCGTAGGAAAAGGGAAGTTTTAAGGCTGAGATTCAGTGAAGTAGGTTGCTAGGCAGGAAAGCTTTTGTAAGGCACGTGATGCCTTCTGATCCTTAACTTTGATTCATGTCTACCTACTTTCATTCATATGATATCCTATTTCTTTAAAGAGCATTTTACTTTATTGATAGCCTGTTCATATTCTGTTTTTGATAAATATACTTTGAATTGAATTGAGAAATGCTGATTCCCACTGCAAACTCTTTTACATAATACCTTTTTATTGATAATACCTATGCCTGATTTCCCATTGCGAACTCTTTTACTTAAAACCTTGTTATTAATAATACCTATGCTTAAACCCCATTGCGAATTCTTTTACTTAAAGCCTTGTTATTGATAATCCATATGCTTAAACCCCATTGCGAATTCTTTTACTTAAAACCTTGTTATTGATAATACATATGATTAAACCCCCATGCGATTTCTTTTACTTAATACCTTTTTTTGATAATACCTATGCTTAATTTCCCTTGCGATCTCTTTTACTTAACCCCTTTTTGTTGATAATACTTATGTTTAATACCTATGCTTGATCCTCATTACGATTCCTTTTACTTGATACCTATTCACTTGAACTTATTATCACTGAAAGTTTTAAAATGAATTTAAATATGATTTCAAACTTTCAGAAAGTCTTATTTCATTTCAAATGATTGGTAATGTTTTAAAAGTGAAAACTTGTTTTAAGATATAATATAGGAACTCCATCTAAATGGTTTTCTTTACGGATTCCTATAGATTGGAGGCGTAAGTGGCTGAGTGACGCCGGCCCAGCAATTTTCATTGTGGTTAAGTAAGTAATGCTAGCAATGGCAATAAGTCTAGCAGACTAGTAGAGAATCTAGTCTAGGGATCCCAAAATGAAAGTCCAGAGGGACCTTGTGTCTGGTATGGGCATATTACGTGGCTAATCACCCGTAATTGTCCGAAGCGTTGTGAAAAAACTTCAATCAAATTAATGATTTATTTACAAATGTTTGATAATAGTTTTGAGATTGATTTATTAAAAGTTTTAATGATTTGAGAAACAGTGAGATTTTGCTTGAAAAATGGAAAGCTTTGATTATTGAGAAAACTTTAGAATATCTTTATATCATTTTCAGATTTGAAAGTATTGATCTCTTGTTCGGGACCTTTGATATCATTGATATCTCTTTATAGCTTAACTGTTATTGATATGGTTGCTTGCTGAGCTTTTGGCTCACTATCGTTCTTGTTATCTTTCAGTTAAGCTCGAAGATGGTGAGATTGAAGCAGACCGCTAGGAAGTCATCTGCTAGGAAATCTGTTTACTCTGGACCTTATCAGACAGTTAGATTTGCTATCCCTCAGGTAGGAAGTTGAGTAGCTAGTTTCTGGATTTTGGAAAGGGAATTTTTTTGTTAGAAGTGGTTGAAGAAATTTAGTAGATTGTTAAAGTTTTAATAACTTCTTATCAAAGTTTAATTTTATAAGGGTTGTAATATTATTCTTTTGTTAGTGTAGTTAAGTTCTTGTTTCATATCATTACCTGTTAACTATTCTGTTTAGTGTAGGGGTCGAGTCTGTATTCTTTATTTATTGTTAAAGATTTATGTTTATTAGTGGTTGGCGACTCCCCAATCTAGGCCCCTGATTCGGAGGATATCACATAGACTGTTGTTAAGTTATAGTTACCTCTATTACATATTACGTTACATTACGCTTTACAATGTTTTTCATGGATGCAACATTTGAAATTGAATTCGACTAAAAATAAAAGCCCCGAGTTTTTGGTTGCTTTTATTCGATTTTTATAAACTACTGTCATTGGTTTTTATCCATTTTGATTTAATTTGTGGTGTCTAATTTGGTGATTGGAATGAAATTTGACGTCGTTAATGCAAAATTGTAAAAACATATTGATAAATAACATTAAAGTTAAAAGAATTTATTACGTTAATTTTTTAAACTTATTGTGTAACCAAATGCAACCCTCAATCAACCATTTTCTCTAACAAAAATTAATATTATAAAGTTTACAAAATCGTACTACGACAAAACAAACTGTAAAATTTTATTATGTAAAAAATTATATTTTTGCTTTTAAAAAAGTTGTATTTTTTAAAAACTAACTTCTACCCTCGTGTATTTGTAAAAATATTTATGTTATTATCAATAGGTACAAGGATGAGTAGGAATACTGGCGGACGTATTGAAGTAGTGATGGACCGAAGAAGGGCATCGATATAATAGACATGATCACCATTACATTGAAAAACATGGTGGATACCTATAGTAGAAATAATGAATGATCATTCGAGTTTGTTAAGTTCATGAAAGAAGTTTTTATTCTCCGTTAAAACTTTAAATAAGATTTTTTTAATCCATTAACTTTAAAATATTTGGTTTTATTATGTTTTTAGGATATTTTTTAATCCTTATTTAAATAATAATATTATTATATATTAGTTGGAAACATTTGATTAAAAAGAATCCTTAAGAATGGTCTCATCTTTTTTTGTGAATTTTATTAGTTATTTTATTAAAATTCGTGCTTATGGATTTATTGTGGGGAATCATATGTAATTATAATCCATAACAATACTATAAAAAATATAAGAATAAAATGATTATTAGAGTACATACGTTGTCAAGTGATCAAGATCAAAGAAGAAGAAAGTCTATTTTCAAGATGTTAAGTTTATTTAAAGATAACATCGAGAATAACAATCATTACAACTAACTAGCTAAACTCGATTGGAATTGATCCAGCGTCAGGAGAAGCTATCTCATCAAATGCATCCTTGTACAGCGAAATAATATTGGGGGCAGGGGATGTGCATTTTTCTACAATCTTTACATTAATGCTTCTGCTATCTTTACATGGATATCCTTGTGCTTGACATGAAACTGTCAGTGTCTGCCCACACTTGTAGCCTTGGTCATATAAGGCTTGCGGAATGGCTGCCACCATGTTACCTTCATCTGCTCCGCCAAAACACGTCGAAGCTGCAAATAAATACATAATAATATAAGACTTTCATAAATGGTCAATTACAGTAACTTTGATAATTACCATGTCATTTTTGTACTAAAATTTGAATCCAGATTTGGACTCCTGACTTTCTAATAGATGTAGTGTAATTTGTAGTGCTTAATCTGAATTCAACATTACACTTTTTGTTTAAATACTCGGAATTTTATTTTATTTTTGCTAAACATGTACTTAAATGTGGACTATCCAGTTTTTAATGACAAAATTTTGAGGTATTCAATCAACAAGTTTAAAGAGAGAAGAGGGGAAATTAGATTAATAAAGTTGTTTGATATACATATACGTTTTTGCATTAAGGGCATTAGAACTTACGAACTAATGTTTTGTACCAAGTAGCTTTTCCAGCCGTCGCAAAACTTTCTGAGATGAAGCAACTGAAAGTAGTTGCAAAGATGAGAAAGGAGGCAATTTTCTTGACGTTCATATTTTTTGTTTCAAGAATTTTGATATGCTTTCACAGTTTATATAGAAAATATTTTATGTTTTGAGCTCCCTTTCCACA
The DNA here is from genome assembly GCA_003724115.2 of Anethum foeniculum. Lineage (NCBI taxonomy): Eukaryota > Viridiplantae > Streptophyta > Magnoliopsida > Apiales > Apiaceae > Anethum > Anethum foeniculum. Next base: position 39,660 of record PHNY01048570.1, read on the forward strand.
GTTTATATAAAAAATATTTTATGTTTTGAGCTCCTGTCATTATGCCTGATGCAATATCCACATAAATGAATAGATATTCTCCTTATCTATAACCATTAATATCATTAATGGAGACACAAATTCAATAAGCTAAATTGTTGATAACAATTTAATATTTGATTCATTGTATATGTCCGTGACGAAATAGATAGTCTGGTGATGCTTCGTATTGTATTCATTTTGGATTTTAAATTATTTATTAAAATTAGAGAGCATTTAATTCATTTCTTTTCTTTTAGATTTAAAATAATACTTTAAATTTGGAGAGTTTTTAATTAATACACTACACCATATATGATCTTTACCAACACATGAAATAGGTGTTCCACGTGAAATGTTGCCTTATATGGCTAAATTTACATCAAATTTGATGTAAGGTAACATTAAATTTTTATGTTGCCA
>PHNY01048578.1:22330-33281 GCA_003724115.2 Anethum foeniculum
ATTGTATCATACTGGGCAACAATTTTAAATATACATATTTGTATTTTGACATATAAAATATGTAATATATGAATATGTTAAATCAAGTAATTACTATTATTAACTAATTGTGTTTAGTATAGGGGAATGAGATTGGTAAATATTAGATATTGTTAATGCTGCAAGAGTTTAGCTATGAAGATCATCAAAGTTTGTCATCCATCAGAGTCTGACAGGAGCATGACATCATCAGTGTTTACTCGATCAGAGTTCACCATCAGAACTTATCAGTCAGAGTCTGATATACTGGAAATTAGGAGATGATTGGTTATGTTTTAAAAGATAAGAGAAATGCAGATATGTCAGTTCCGGAAAATCAGCAGAGGCAGTTATCGTATTATAGAATATAGTATAGTTTAAATCATTCATGTAAATCATATCCTACTAATTGATAGTGTAAATGTGTGACATATATAAACATAGTTTAGGTTTACACTAAACTGTTGCGTAACATTATTATTATTCAAGTAATCTAGCACCTCTTAAGGATATTTGTTCATCATTTGAGATAGTAGTTTATATTTTGTAATAAGTTTTTATACATCAATAAAAACTGTTCTTCATATTTTCTGTTGAATTTTGATTTGATTGTTAATACTATATTCAATCCGCTTTCTACAGTATATCCTGGGCCTAATAGTAGATAAGGAAATCTTGAAATATAATGTGATTGGTCTAAAATTTAGGTGTGATATCTTATTGCTTGAAAATAAATCTATTTAAACAATCTCTAAATTAAATTTTATTTTCTGAGCTTCGTATCTGTTGTAAATTTGTCAAATATGATTTTTAGAATTGAAGATGGAGTGGAAATAAAATCAAACGAAACTCGATAAAAAAAATTTCCTGCTAAACAGATTTATTGTTTTTATTTCTTTAACTATTTCAAAGCACCTTTAGATCTTCAATTAAATAGATGAATAAATATATGATCTAAAAAAAAAGGAATATCTAAATTTTCATGATTGAAATCAATAATAGCATGTATTCTAAATATAATTAAAAATTTAATGTAAAATTCGCAATTGTATTTTTGTTTCAGTTTCTGGATAACTTTAGTTGGGGAATACTTTTTAAACTATCCATAAATCAAAGATTATTTCGTCAGTTTCGCGTGGGCTGTAAATTCTTGAAATTTTGATTCCTGTAACTGAAGATATAGCCGAAATAAAATCAAACGAAAGTCGACTAATCAAAGTTCGAGAAGAAATATTTGTATACTCATAACTGATTTTAAGAAAACATATATTTACAATTTGACATATAAAATATGTAATATATGAATATTTTAAATCAAGTGTCTACTGTATTTAAAATAAAATGATTAACTAACTATGGTCAGTGCAAGAGGATGTAAGTCAAAAATAAGGAAATTTTTTAATATAAGGTGATCGGTCTAAAGAGTGCTATGTTATTCGTCAAAAATAATTGAATACTTTATGCAAAATTTGAACCTGTCTTTTCTCTTCGATTTCAAAATAACTCTAGCTGTATGCTACTTTTTAAATCATCAATTTATTATATATTATTACGTGAGCTTCGCATGTGTTGTAAAATCGTCACAATCTGATTTCTAGAACTCAATATAAAATCAAAATTAAATCAAACGAATTCCAACAAGAATATTTTGCTAAGCAAATTTATTCCATTTATTTGTTTCAACGCCCATTTGATTAATTTTTCATCAACTCTTTCAAAGGGCCGTTAAATCTTCAAATTAATAGATGATAGTTGTTCTATCTAAAACATATTTATTTTGTGAGAGATCTAAAATAGAATTCTATATTTTCATAATTTAAACAAAAAATAAGTAGCCGTTCTAAATATAATTATATTTTTTATGCAAAATTTATACATGTCTTTTATCTTTAGTTTTTGAATCACTTCATTTGGTTAATAATTTTTAAACCATCATTTAATTAAAGATAATTTCGTGAGCTTCGATTGGGCTGTATATTCATCAAAATCTGATTTTTAGAACCCAATATAGAGATGAAATAAAATTGAACATAACCTGATACTTTATTTAATTAAAATATTGAAGTACTTCTTGGAATATAAAAATATGTAATATATGAATATGTTAAATTAAATGAAAATTATATTTAAATTACAGTTGTTAACTAACTATAGTTAGTATAACTGGATGATAATGATAAATAAGGAAATTTTTAATATATGTGATTGGTCTAAAATTTATAAATTCTCTTTTATTGGTCTAAAGTAATTCAAAATTTTCTGATTTGTTAACTGCATACTTGGTTAGATTCAGATATTATAAGAAAGAAGGACATGTATGGAAAGAGTAGAGATGAAATAAAATCAAACATAACCCGATAATTTTTTTAATTAAAATATATTAGTATCTTTTGGCATATAAAAATATGTAATATATGAATATGTTAAATTAAATAATTATGATATTTAAATTAGAATTATTAACTCACTGTGATTAGTATAATTAGATGACAATGGTAAATAAAGAAATTTTTAATATAATGTGATTGGTCTAAAATTTAGAATTTCTCTTTTATTAGTCTTAAATAATTCAATTTTCTAATTGCTTAACAGAATCACCGTTGATTATTTTTAGTCATGTAAATACATGTCATAAATTGAACGAATCATATTTGTTAGGATGGGTTAAATTTGGTATAAGGAATAATTAATTGCGGAATAACTTATTTCTTAATTACATTAAAAGATATATATTATATTTAACTACATTAGTCAATGATTATAAAAGTGGAATCTTTTAATCATGTTAATTTAGAATTGTAAAATTGGTAACACTTTTTGGTAGCGTTGTTAAAAATAAATATTTTTTTTCGATTAGTTGTAAAATAATTCATAATTTTTAATTGATAAATATATTAAATCAAGTAATTTCTATATTTAAATTAAAATTATTAACTAACTACGGTTACTATAGTTGGATGATAATGGTAAATAAGAATTTTTTTTAATAAAATACAATTGGTCTAAATTTTAGGACTCGTCTCTGATTAATAGAAACTAATGTAAAATTCTCTGATTGGTTAAGACTTAGGTATTATAAAGAAGGATTGTGGTTAATGTAATTGTATGAAAATTTTAATATAATATGATATTCGTGTATATAAACAAATTATTTTTTCAACTAAAAAAAGTTACCATTTATATTTTTCAATAAAAACACCTCATTTTTCAAAAATATTACGGGCAATTCAATTTAATAAAATAAAATATTATTAAACTAATAAATAACCAATTAACGTTTTCAGCTAAAACTCATTACCTTTCCTATTTTAAATTCCTTTTCAAAAAATATCACGATTAATTCAACTTAGTAAAATAAAATAAAATATTATAATTATTAATAACTAACCAATTAACTTTTTCAGCTAATACCAATTTCCTTTTATATTTTGAATAACAAATTTGCTACTTTTTCAAAATAATACATACAATCTATTTCAGTTTAAATTAAATTAAAAAATTATATAATATTTAAGAAAATCTGTGTATTGGTTATAAGCTATTACGTAATAATATATGAATATGTTAAATTTAAATAAGTACTGTGTTTAAATTAAAATTATTAACTAATTATGGTTAGTGTAATTGGATGAGAATAGTAAGTAAGGAAATTTTTAATATAATATGATTGTCTAAAATTTAGGAGTTCTCTTTTAATAGTCTAAAATTATTTTAAATTTTCTAATTGGTTAACTGCATACCTAGTTACACTCGGATATTTTAAGGAAAGGAGAATATGTATGGAAATAGGAGGTTTGTAATTTGATTGGTTTATTTTTTAGGCATGGTCTCTCATTGGTTAAAACTAAATAGAAAAATATGTGATTGGCTAACTCAATGGTGTGGTTAACTAACTATTATAAAATAGGATGAGGAAAATTTTGATCTTGTTATAATTGGTCAGAATTTAATTCTTGAATTCTGATTGGTTCTAAAATAATTCCTAATTTTTGATTGGTTAACCACAGACCTGGGTAGACTCGGGTATTATAATATAGGATCACTTCAAAGAATATATATCTATAAATATATTCAGCTAACTCCTCATAATTGTTTTTAATTACGATGATCTTTTCATGAAACTATTTTTTGCACCACTTACGATTATATTCAATACAGGTCATTCAAATGGGCAGTAGCTAACTCATGGTTAGGTGGTAACATGGAAGGAGATTGGGTTCATAACCCTAAGGGTGCATTATTAAAATTCTGGCATGCTGAGAATATTGAGAAATGGAATATGATCTTCAAAGATTCGGAGTTGGTGGCTGCAGTAGATGGAGCTTGGTACAATAATTCGAGAGGAGGTAAAGGAGGATGGATACGAGACAGATATAAGAAAATAATTCATGTGTTCTCCTCTCCTTCTTGGACTGATAGGGGATTAGGATCGGAGATTGAAGCTCTAAAATATATATTGGCAGTGAAACACTCCTCTCACTTACTCATCGATAAAGAGATGATCATTTGCATGGACTCAAAATGAGTAGTGGAAGAATTCAATACTTTAGTTTTCCTGGGTATTAGAGATTCAATAACAGGAAGGGCCTTAATGGAAATGGATCAGTTAGTAAAGGGAGTCAAAGTTATCCATATCAAAAGAGATTTTAACCTTGAGGCCCATGACTTAGCCCAGAGGGGATGCCACTCTAGTAGACCTTTCTCTTATTGGGCCTCAGACTTTGAATAATAATCTCTTAGTTGACCTTTACAGGGGGTTTTTTTATTCAACGATTTTGGTAGTGTTATCAGCGCGGGAAGTTAGGAGTATTGCCCATGGATTAAGCAATTTTAGTATTATTTTACGTTCAAATCTTATTCTGCAGAGATACTCCATAGAGAGAGAAATCAGGGTTAATAGAGCTATAATGATGTGGTGCATAAAAAACGGTCCCTATAACCGCCTGGTTAAGCTTATCATCTTTTTCCCATATAAATGAGCCATTTTATTTTGGTTCCCCAGATGCATGCGAAGCAGATTCTTTCAGTAGGCATATTTTTCTACCGCATATACACGCATATTTCCAGTATATAAGTCAGATGGGAGGGTTATGTTTGTTACTCCCCTTATATCAGTCTCTTCAAATATATATTACTGCCTTTCAATTTACATTGACATATCAGCTTCTCTCACTAAAGTATGGATCGAGTTTGGGTTCCTCCTCCGGCCGGTTTCGCTAAGATCAACGTCTTTGAAGCAGTTTCAGATGTTCCTCTGGTCAATGGTAACGAGAATGGTGTGGGGATCATCATAAGGGACCATAATGGTTTTCTTGTTTGGGGTCTTATGGGGCCAGTGAAAAACCTCACAAACTTTCAAGTTCAACTTGGATGCATCCATGAGGGCATGAAGGAGGCATATGCAAGAGGCTATACTAACCTTCTTATTGAAACAGAGCATACTAAATCTTTTCGTATTCTTAAACGTCAAAATTTTGAGGAAGCCCAACGTGAAGGATTGGTGGAAATTATCCAGGCCATAAATGCTTGCAACCCCTTATATCCTTCTAAGATGGAGCCTCTCTGTAACATTTACCCGGTGGAAGAGGAACGAAACCAAGTGGCTAGATTTGCTACTAATCATGGAATGATGAATCTGTCAAAACTAGTAATTTTGGACTACTCATTCATAGCTTTAAGGGATCTCATGGACATAGACATAGGATGGGGAAATCATGGACATAGACATAGCTTCACATAATGCAGGTGAAGTAGTTCAGGGTCCTAAGCCTAAAAAGAAGAAGAGAGAAGTTCTTAAAGGAAAAGTTTGTGAGGCTCTATTGAAAATTGCAGAAAAAATGTCTCTCCTTGAAGAATTGGTTGAGTCTCAGGTTACTTTGATAGGAGCTAGGGAAGATGCGTTCTATCTGAAAGCTAATCCTAGTTTTGCTGTCAAAGCGGCTCAGTCACTCCCTCATGTTAAGATCAATGAAAAAGATCCAAATATGAGTGACTTAGTCGTTAGAAGTTCTCCAATGCTTCTGGTTCCAGTGCCTTATGTAGGCAAAGGCAAAGAGAAGATAGATGAAGGGCCGAGCCTGGTCAAGGAAGGACTCTAGAAGCATTTGAGTTTTTAAATGCAAATGTTTCAAGCTTCACATCTGGCTGCCCTGCATTGGGGTCAAAGCCCCATATGTCAACTGTTGCTTCTCTTGAGGGGGGTGTTGCCAGTGGTGTTGTTGGTTTGGATTGCAAGGGAATGGCAGGCAGCTCCAGCGGTATCAAAGTAGGAGGAGTGGCGCCAAGCCTTGGTAAAGAGGCTTGGGACTATTTATATGAGTCCCTGTTCAATTTGGTGGATCCCCCGGTCAAGGGTGAGCAACTTATGGACGTGGAAGCTGCATTGTTGGAGATGGCTCTCTTTGAAGAGATTGAGATGATCAAGGCAGGTTCTTCAGGACCTAAATGCAGCGGTCTTTAGCTTAGTGTGTAGCTTTTAATTCTATCTATTTATGTTTCCCTAAGTGGCTTGTCCACATTAGTCTTTTAGTGGTGGGTGTAGTAGTTCCTGGTAGTTTAGGATTGTAGTGGTTGCTTGATAGGTTTGAAGTCTGCTTTCAGTGGTTGTATGCTCTCAGAGTATGTATGTTTCTATTTCCTTAATAATATCTTAGCCTTTCAAAAAAAAAAATCTTGCACAAATTACCCTTTATAAATACCGTGCTTACCATGACTTCCAATTGGACCTCTAATAAATACACACACAGTCGCAAGACCTCCGGGCAGATCCTGATGGTAATTTAGAGGAAAACTGTTTAGGGTCCAAAATTAGAAGGGGTTTCAAAATGTGAAAATTTTGTATAAATATAGTAGAGATATATTTTATTTTTTGATATATGAGAAAAGAAAGAATTATTTATTTTTTGTTCAGCTCTTCATTCTTTACTCTCATTCAGTCATTTATTTGTATCACATTAAGGCAGTGTTTGACATTGTTGTTGCGGACAGCAACAACAGCTTTTTGTTGAAAAGCAGTAAAAAAGTTGTATGGTAAAATTTAAAAGCTGCTTTTATTAAAAGTGTTTTTGCCTGCTGTTAGAGAAAGCAGGTCCCCCATACTTAAAAAAAATAGCTTTTTAGTTTTTGCGGGAAGCAAATGCTAATTGTACTATCATACATCACCAAAATCATTAATTTTTTAATTTTTTACATCAAAACATATGTATATCATAAATATAGACAATGATAACACATCGAATATTATAACAAATTTTCCTTAAAAACTTGTAAGTCTATACTTAAGAAAATTTAAATTATAAGGCTTATGCTTATTATATTTAACATATATTAAAGAAAAATAGGAAAATATCTTCACAAAACAAAGTAAAAACAGGTGAACAGAGTATTTACTGAAATAATGGCTTTGGATCGCAACTTTCTTATCTTAACAGTTGAGTTACTGTTTTCTTCTTAGAGATTGGGAATTTTATCAATCATTCAGATATAAAACAAATAGAACATAAACAATCTTAAGCGTGAGAAAAGCTATTACGAAGGATTAAGAGAGATTAGGAAAAAAACAAATGACCCCTAAGTGTGTAATATGGATATGTTATTTTGATAATCTTAAATGAATGTTATAAATGAAAAGTTTATTTTTTTGGTATAACCAAAAAAGGAAAGTGGTTCGTATAAAATGGCACAAAGAATGTATATTTTTACAGGGCCCGTTATATTATTTCTCCTAGGGCCTCAAAAAGTTAATGTTTACAAGCAACTGGTTTTAAATTTTTAATTAATTATATAATTAAATGTAATATTATTAATCTTTTGTAATACATAGCCATAATTTTTACAAACAACACATATTTTATCTAAGAAGTTACAGTTTTATCAATAATAGGAAGTATTCATTCGCTATTTAAGTAAAATGTCAGTTAGTGGTACTTCTCGGGTCCAATTTACAGGCTTAAGACTGAGAACTGGGGCACTAGTATAAATTTATGTATGCTGATCTTCTTTGATTTGTGGATCCTATATAAAAAAATAATTTTTTAAAAGAAAATAGTAGGGGCACGTGACTGAAGAGTCCCAATGTGATGCCCCCAAACCCGCCTTTTCACAGATTTAGGTCGTCACGTCATGCAGTGTATCAAATACCTGATTTATTATTACAATACCATAAAAAGTACATTATTACAACTGTCTCGTCAGAACACATCCACAGATCCAATGATCACTTACTAACTTCATATATACTTAGCGAACCAAAGTACTATCCATATTACAACATTATTACATAAGTAAACTTTTATTCGATTACTAGGCATTCTTTATAGCATATGTCTGGCACACAGACAACTAATGGTCCTTGCTTGAGCTCGGCATCTTTTCCTTGCCCTTCGTACGCTTGTTTGCACGTTCATCATTTTCTGACTTGACTGCTAAAGAAAATGTAATGACAGCAAGAGTGAGCATCAATATGCTCAGCAAATTCACTATTTATCCAATTCCCCAAAACAGGAGATAACAAAATAACAAATGAAATTTTAAGAATAAAAGATAACTGATAAAGTAACCAACAAGTTTCAAATCTGAGAGCAATCAATAAGTCAAGCACAATTTTTTAAACAACAAGACACAAGAGTATACTGGTCATCCACCTTTCGATACCCCATGGCTCGATCAACTACCATGAACCAAGTATCAACTCCTGCAGGACTCGCATGTAGCATGATCAGTGCCTCCAGGCAAGCCCCGCCTTACATTTCACATTTTGCTAGCAATTAATCATAAATGGGTTATCACACAACACTGGCTCCCACAGAGCCAAATATCACATTACATTATCAGTCCAAAACAGATATAACACAATATCACAAATCATGGTTAACCATCATGGACCAGATTAAACATGATCAACTAACCCGGACCACCCTAACCATGGTCAATGTTCTCGGACCATCCTAATCATTGTCAACGTTCTGGACCATGTTGACCAGTCTAGAGTATGAATGCACGAGTAGTTCCTAGTTGAAGAGTACTAGACACAGGAATTTATTTGCTAAGTCTAGCACACAGCTAGCACTGCTCAAATAAATTACTTTAACCCGAACAATGGGTTAATTCAGAAGACAAGAAAATAAGTTTAGACGACACGAACAATGCATCGCCTAGAAAGCAAAGAAAATAACCATCTCGAACGAAGAGAATGGTTGAGCCCAATAAAAATGGATTGGTTGTCACAACATAAAAGAATTACCAACCAACCGATACGCATTCTGAGTAGTTCTGAGTAGAACTGGACACTATAAATAATATATTTCCTAATAATTTCTGATCCGAACAATGAATCAGTTCTTGATTTCAATAAAGGTGACATCTGAACAATAGATGTAACCGATAAGAAACAAATACAGTTTCCCCGAAAGAAAGAGTCAAACCTTAGCTGAAAGAAATTTAAAGGAATCGTCTCGGACAATGAGCACAACTGAAATTTTAAAAAGATAGGGTATCCGATCAAGGAATTTAAACATGAATTAATAATCCAAAATAGTAACACTTTTAAAATTCAGAAAATAAATCATTTTTGAAAATAAATAAAATAATAAGGAAATAATCATTACTTGAAGAATATAATTAAAACATTTACAATAATAAATATTTTAAAAGGGTAAGTGGAGAGATAGTAAACTTGTCTTAGTCCGACTTTACGCGACACAATGCAATTATTCTTACATTTCTTATCTACAACAGTCTCTTCCCTTTGGAATGGTTCTATACCAACATGTAACAACAATTTAATAATAAGAACCCAATAGAATCCAATACATTCAATTACAACATGCTAATTAGCAATAATCAATAAAATTATCAATATTTAAAATATCTAATTTAATTATAACTCCAAAATTTGTAAGGTATTACATCCTTAAAGTAATTTCAAAAATAACTAGATCTTTTTCTCACAATCGCAACCATATATAATACGTAAAAATCCGAGTTCTTGAAGTATTTTAAACAAATAAAACACATAAGCTCTCCTAAAAGTTTTAATTAAATAATCACATTTCTAAAATAATTCTATAAAACGATCTCCATTATCCTTTAACTCAAATAAAAATCACCGATAAATCTTTAAATAAATTCCCAAGTCAAATAAAATTACTTCATTGAATTTTACACATTCTAACCATTTTTAATGATTCCTTAAACTTCCTCTTCAATTTATTAGCCAAATCACAAAATTTTCTTCCACGCTAATCTCCTAATATAATTAATCCTAGTTTCCAAACTCTTAAAATTAATTTAATAAATTTTTGTATGTTATTTTTAGAAGATAATTCATTATTCCATTTCCTCTTCTCAAAAGGTTATCCAAAAATTACTATATTTTTCTCATAAATTATTCATGTTATATAGAATTATTTCTTTGCAAAAATCCAGCTTCCCACTATTTTATAAAATTATCCTTAATCCCTCATTTTACTCTATTTACCAATTTATAAAACTATTATCCTGGAGTTTATTTCATTATAAAATAAACTAATCAATTATTTCCTTATTTAAGCAAATCTATATATATTATAATGCCAGGAGATCGAAAAGTTCCCAGAATCGTTTAACATATTTTTCTAGAATTGTCATTTTTTTGATTTTTTTTATTAAAAAAAATTCTTACATTAATTAGCATTTAATTAGTCATTAATACTCCTCTTAAATATATATTAAATTTAATTTATTTTATTTATATAAAGTTTTTGCATTAATTACCCCTATTAATATATATCAAAATTTTTTTATTTATATAAAATTTTAGAAAACTTTTTTCAAGTATTATAATAATTATCTCCATTTAAAATATTAATTATCTAAATTAAATTAGTATTATTTTCAAATAAATGGTTACTTAAAATTATTGATATTGTGTCATTTTTTATTTTCTATCAAGATC
>PHNY01048585.1:0-12991 GCA_003724115.2 Anethum foeniculum
TTCTTGACATTTTAGATGTCAAATGCTAATCGTGATAAAGTATTTCATCGTATGCAAAGTGATCCCATTTCGTTAACAAACGAGTATATAAAAGGCGTAGAAGATTTTCTAGAGACGACAATAAAATTTGGGTTGACCGGAGATAAAACATTGTGTTCTTGTTGTCAATGTAAAAATGGTCGGTGGGAAAATTTAGATATGATAAAATTTCACTTGTGGGACTGGATTTTTCAGATCCTATACCGTATGGACTTTGAATGGTGAGGAACAACCTACAATGGAGTCTCAACTAACAAGAATGGAGTTTCAATGACCACGTTATAGGGAACGTCGTGCATCACCAATTGTGGAAGCACCTGTTGATATGTTTAGGTTGTTACTAGATAGTGTAGGCCAAGATTTTTATAGTTTCAATGATACGGCGGGTGGTAGTTCAAGTGATGATGAAGAAACTCCAAATTATGATGCTTCTCAATTTTACACCAATGGCAATGATTCGGGAGTTCCCATTTATCCCGATAACAAAGACTACACCAAACTTTCTTTTTTTACAATATTGTTACATTTCAAAGACGAATCTCATTGTAGTGAGAAATCATTCAATTTATTACTTGATATTATTGGTGTTGTGTTACCACGAAATCATAAGCTACCAATTTCTTACTATGAGATGAAGATGATGGTAAAAAACTTGAAATTGGGATAAGATAAGATTGATTTGTGTGAGAATAATTGTATGTTGTTTTACGATAATGATGAGAAAAAAGTTGTTTGTGACATTTGCCATGAGAATCGTTATAAAGTGTTGCCCAGTAAGATACAATAGTTTAAGGGGGGTTGCATACAATTGTACTAATAATTCAAACAAGTATGAAAATAATAACAGCTTTTATATTTCTGATTAACAACTGTTACAAAACTCTCTCAAGAAATACTGATGTTCTTGAGAGCTGCTAGGTCGATTACCATACTCGAGTTAATCACTTAATATGATGACCTATACCATGTTTATATATTACACAGTTACAAAATTAATTCAAGATATTCTCTATCAAATTCTAACTACATATAATACATATCCTAAATTGATTTAACAAGATCCTAGAATTCAGGCACCGATAGTAATCTATTCCTCAACTTAAGGAACATAATTGATCTTCAAATCCTGATTGGTCTTCATTTCCCGATGGTCTTCAAATTCTGATGCCATGTCAAATACTGATGACATAGCAAATACTGATGACACCAAATACTTCTGACGTCGGCACCAAATCCTGACCAGTCATTCTGAGCTTCTCCTGATCATTGAGAATCAGTATTTAACGTAAAGATGTCTTGGGAAAAAAGGGAAGGAAAATATCAAAGAAGGTCTTAAGACATTTTCCGCTTATTCCATGTTTACAACGGTTATACATGTTGGACCATACGGCTAAAACATATGACTTGGTACAAGAATAGAGAAGTAAAAGAGAGAGAACTAAGTCATTCCGTGGACGGAGATGAATGGAAATATTTTGATAAACAATACCCTTCTTTTGCTAAGGAGTTCCGTAATGTTTGACTTGGATTGTCAAGTGATGGTTTCAATCTATTTGGAGATTCCGGAAAGAATATATACACATAGTGGCCGGTTGGAGTGGTCCTCTATAATTTTCCTCCTTCTATATGTATGAAAAGACCATTCATGTTTATGACACTACTAATTTTCAGTCCGGATAATCCGAAAAAGAATCTTAGCGTGTTTTTAAGGCCCCTTATGAATGAGTTATTTATTTTATGGCAAAGCAGAGTGGGAACTTATGATCAATCTTCAAAGAAAAATTTCATCATGAAGGGGGAACTTATGTGGACAATCAGTGATTTTCCAGCTTTGGGTATGCTTAGTGGATGGTCAACAAAAGGGAAGATGTGATGTCCGATTTGTGTTGGAAACGTTGAAGGTTTTCAACTCAAGCATTCTGGAAAATGTTGTTTCTAAGGAACTTATAGAACATTTTTGGATAAAAATGATCCTTTGTGAAAGAAAAATAAAAAATATGCAACAACGAAACTTAAGGTGTTTAATGGTCATACCAAGGCTGAGGCTTTATTATCTTCCTTATTACAAATACCTTTTGCACCACCCGGAAACACTTATAAAAAATTCAAGCCTAGGGGCTATGGGGTTGATCATCATTGGACCCATGTTTCAATGTTTTGGGAACTACCATACTGGAATTTCATGATGTACGACACTGTATCGATGTTATGTACACCGAGAAGAATGTGTCTGAAAATTTGTTTTATACAATTGTGAATGACCGAGTTAAGAGTAAATATAAAAAAAATCATGGTCGAATTGCAAATATTTAGGGGTGCGACGTGATTTGTGGATGGATGAAAAGGGAGACATGCCTTAAGCCCCGTACACAATCACTAGAGCAAAATTCCGATGGGTGTGTCTCGAATATATCTCATTGTATCAAATGGGATACTTTAAGAATAACGGGTTTCAAATCACATGATTATCATATTTTCATGCAAAAGTTAATGCCTATAGCTTTTCGTGAACTTTTGCCATCTTATATTGTGGATGCTCTCACGGACCTCTCCAATTCCTTGATATTTTCTCATCCATTTTACTATGCGAAGATTTGGACATTTTGGAGAAACGTGTAGTGAGAACAATGTGTATGCTTGAAACTGTCTTTCCCCCTGCTTTGTTCGATAATATGGACCACTTGCTTGTATACTTGATAGAAGAATGTAGACTCGGACGACCGTTTACTACCGTTAGATGTATCCTTTTGAGCGATTGTTAAAGCATATGAAAGATAAGATCGAAAATAGAGCACGAGAGGAAGGTTCAATTGCGGAGAGATATGTTGAAGAAGAAATGGTCAATTTTTCTTAATTTTACTTTCATTCTTCCACAAAGACGATTCATAATATCGCACGTCCTAATGAAGTTGTGATTGGAGCACAAAATGAAAATGTTTTAGAATTTTTTGATATCCTCTTAAAACTATTGGAAAGCATGAGAATCGATATTTAAATGATAGTGATTTAAAGATTGCTGAATATTATGTGCTACTAAACATGCCGGAAGTTCAACCAAATATTCGGTATTTATGTGCTTTTATAATTTAATATTATTTTTTATATGTATCTGTCATATGTATTTTACTAATGATTCTTGTGTTTCAGGGAATTTGATGCCTACATGCGTGTAAATGATCCATAAATATCAAATGAAAGGACTTGCTCCAAAAATCCGAATTTAAGTCTTGGCTTAAGGAAAAGGTAATTTTGATAAATATATCTTTTAAAGAAATATTTAGTATAAAAATTTGTAATATATTTAATATTCTATTGCGTTAGGTCGAGAATGATGTTAATTATGACCCTTTCAAACATTTGATTGGTGGACCAGTTTGCAATATTTTCTCTTGGAAGATTGTGTGGTTAACGGGTATAAGTTTCGTATTGTTGATGGTGTTTCTGTTAAAGGCACTTTTCACAATGATGTTTTTTATTAATTACTATGGTCAACTAGAAGAAATTATTAAGCTTATCTACGGAGAAGGAAATTTTGTTTAATTATTTAGATGTCATTGGTTTGATAGTGTTGGAAATGGTGTTCGGGTAGGTAAGAATTGAGTTGTGACTATTGATGTAAAATCAATGTCAAGGTCGAACAAAGTATTCATTTTGGCTAGTCAAGCAATTCAAGTATACTATGCTCCTAATGTGTTGAATCCTCAGAGCAATTTCTATGCGGTTGTGAATTGCAAAAACCACCCCATTGATGAAACTACCAATGCACCGAATGAAGATGCCTTTCAAGAGAATGTATCAAAGGCATCTTCGTCATCTTTTTTCATTGTTTTCGCACAATATGATCAACGAACAAGATGAAGAATTAGAAGAAGTCCAAGAAAATGAGGGAGACGAAGAAAGAGAAGAAAAAGAAAAAGAAGACGATGAAGAAGAAGGAGACAGAGGAGGAGGACGAGAAGAAGAAGAAGAAGAGGGTGAAGAAACTGACGGTTTTGAAGATATTGATTGATATGTAATTCAAAGTGTAATTTTAATTGTATTTCCAACTTTAATTGTACAAGTAATGAATTTTAATAGTGAATTTTCTACATTCGTCATATTCATTTTGTTGTTGATTTTAGTAGTAATTCGGGGCAGGAAATACTTGGTAGGAAATGCCACTTTACATGCTTTCTACCGTAAAACCTACCACCACCCAGATACTTTCTACCGATATCAGTAGGCAATTCATATTGAGGTATTTCCTGCCATTTTCAATAGTAAAAAGCCCCAAACCGGTACGAAAAGGATAAATAAAAAATAGTAATTTAATAATTTTTTATTATTATTTTCTTCATCTTTGTTGTTAATTGGTTGTCACATTATTCTTTCTCAAAGTCTAAGGACATAAACATCAATTAATTTCAGTAGTGTATGATAGGAATTAGTTGATTTATACTTACATTCTCGTATTTTTATGTTAGTTAGCAATATTCTAATTATAACGAAAAGAAAATAAAAAATACATGAACATTCTAAAAAATTAAAATTATTAAGTGAATTGTCATTTTATACTCAGAGGAAACAATGAAAAAATTTGAATGAGAAAAAAATTATAAAAGAATAAAATCTTTTAGAAAATGAGAGAATGGAGTTTGAGTTAGGATTTATGCTCAAAGTTTAGAGGTTGATTAGGGTTGCACATATTTTTTGTTTATTTTTTTCAATAATCCAACCGTACAGATGATTAGATTGATAGATTTTTAATATGTACGTAAAATTTTAGAATTTTTTAAATAAGCTCCTATGTTTTTGTAAAAAATCTTTCAACAAAATTTTGTATTCCTACCGATACTAGTAGAAAATAGCAAAAAAAAGTTGTTTTCGTTTTCCTCTTCGGGTATTTCTTACCATTTTTGGTAATTTAATAATTTATTATTATTATTTGATGTTGAACAGGTTATATAATTTTGTTGCAATTTCTGTGTACTAAACATTGGTCGCTCAGGGTATCATGAGGGAGATCCAAGGATTGAGTCCGTGCAACCTTTTTTTTCCAACTTCCGCCATAATTTCACGAAAAAGTTGAATTTACCGCTTCAATCCTACCGTTTTTTACATTAAAACCTACCGTTATCGGTAGGTTTGGGAAATAAATTACATAATAAAAAACTAAATTAGGGATTAAAGAGTATATGCTCTACCACATATTTTACTCTCATTTTCCCACCAAGCAGCCATCGACTCTCCTCTCCAAGCAAGCAAGCAAGTAGCAACCTCTCCTCTTCGATTTCAACTTCGTCTTGCCTTTCCCGCCTTTCTTTGTAGGTTCAATCTCAAAAGCTGCACCCTTACCCTTGTCTACCGAACTTTTGCCATTTGGGAGAGACCCTATAAACAAATAGATCAATAAATAAAATTTATAAATAAACAAATCATAATCATTTCTTAATACTATAAATAAAAAGGAATAAACCATATTCAAGCAAAACCTAGCTACTAAACAAAATCAAACAAAATCATCAATACTAAATCAAGCAAAAGGATAGAGCATACACGATAAGCTCATACACTATATCACATTGTATATAAAGGACTAATATCACACTAAACCTAGCTACTGAACCATATTTTTAATAATAAGCTCATACACGATATAAGCTAGCATAATCAAACAAAACCTAGCATAATAAAGCATACAAATCAAGCAAAATCCCCTTTTAACAGAATAAACAACATCAAAATTGAAAAATTATAAAGCTCGTACACGATCGATGCATACATGTTTTCGTATATGTTTTACGTATACCTGAACACATGAACAGATACAAAAAACAGATCAAAATGACTAAAAAAATGATTAAGAACACATAGTTTCATCAAAATCATCTGTTTTACAAACTTGAACTTAACATCAAATGTTTTATACAAACATCCACTATAACATGCATATCCCCTGACATGCATATCTCGACACATGAACACATAAACATGCACGATCCCCTGCATGCAAACACATAAACACCCGATACACAATAAATACACAATAAATCGATGAATACACAATAAATCGATGATACCCATAAATAATATATATATACACACATATATATTTGATCAAATACATAAATATATTGATGAATAAAAAAGGGCTTTAAAAATGAAGAGTAAAAACGAAGATATTTGATTCAAATTTAATAATATTAAAAAATCATACAATATTAAAAAAAGTTTGTGCATCGCACTGGTTTTAAGCTACTTTATTTTAAAATCAATTTTAACAAAAATGTTTGTTATAAAATTTATTTTAATTATAAAACATACATATATACTAAAAGTAAAAATTTAGTCATACAGAAAAAATAAATATTCAAAATAACCGTGCATCGTACGGGATATAAACTAGTACATATAATTTACTAAACATGAGAATATTGTTGATTTTTTTAAATTTCTATTATGTACACGAATTATGTAAATGTGTAGTATATAATTTAACAAACTTTACAATTTCAAAAAATCAGTAAAGCTTAGTTTTTTGAAAACTTATTTATAATTTGATACCACATAGTGAAAAAATATCCAATTTAATCTTCTAGGGATCAATTTTTTTTCATTTAAACCGATATTACAGTCCATGTTCACGTCACAATATTTAAACACCAAGAGAAGAGGACACTGGCGGAGGAAGCCATGAAAAGAATAAGAAATCAGATCAAGCGCGGGAAACACAACCTGAAAATTCAAAAAGCAGAAGAATCAAATATCCTGCAAGATACCGAAAGCATCTGTCGTATTTTATGAACCACTTAACGGACTGGTATTTTACGAAAAAACGTGTTTAGACACGAATTTGATTTCGAACATAGCAAACTGAGTCGTATGTGACATGTCTTATGTGTTTATGTGCATTAACTGGTATATGATCAATAGTTAGCTATTGAAGTATATAATTTTCGTGATAACTCTGTATAAGGGGTTAACGTATAGGTAAACGTTAGGTGTGGAAACGTATAATTACGTCGATTGAGTTATAGTATGATTGGTTAAAATAGTCTCCTTTATTTTATAGAGACGGATGGACTCAGAGATAATCTGAGCAGAGCATAGTAAGTGGCGAATAAAGTCCAGATAATCTGTCGTGTAAAGTACAGATAGGCAAAAGCCATCCAAGAAGGATTTATGTGGCAAATGGTTAAAGATCAGATAGCTATGCAGTTAAGGCAAGTATTTCTCCCCTATTCTAAGTTTTTAAATTTAATATTTAAATCAAAATGGTTTATTATCAATTTTCTGATTCTTTTGGTGGATTTTGAATTGAACCGGCATATGACCCGTTTTATCAAAAATTATGTGTTTTGAAAATGAAAAGATCATATCAACAGTTTAGTGTTCAATCCTACCGATGGTTTAGGATGCTTACTCTACAGACTGGATGATTATGAAAAGGCCAGGGATGGATTGGTCCTTATGATTTTTAGGCCAAAGTGTGCCTGGGTACCCTATATGTTGGTGGGTCTATGCGGATGGGCATAGATCCGTACTGTATCCCGACTGATCAGCGGGTATAGTACATATGTTGGTTNNNATCGCCATTAACGGCATTCCTTCTTTTAAAGTTTCACAGTTACAATACAATGCAAGTAATTGATTCCTGAGATGAATCAGAAAAATGTTTCAGCTATTGTGCTTCAGAAAAAAAATCAAATCTATCATTGGGAGCCAGTTAGGGCTAATGTTTTATTCACTCAATTAACTATATGAGAAGAGACATTGATAAAATTATTCAAACTTGTTTCCATGAATTTCTTTTTCACAAATATACTTTACTACTGTTGATACCTGGAAAACAATGTATAGTACTTGTTGGGCATTCTTGGCTCACTCTTGCTTTGTTATTTTCTTATCCTTTCAGTGAAGCCTGAGGATAACTGTAGATAGCTCGTAATAGACAGTGCTATGGAGAGATCCCATCTTCAAGTAGTTATATATCCTAGTGTCATTAAGATGAGAAAGTTAGTAAAAAGGTAGTGAGACTTGAGTTAGTTGTTATAAAAGTTTAGACGTTTTAGATTCTTGTTTCATACCATAACCTGTAATCGATCCAGAGTAGAAGGGTCATCTATATATATGTGTTAATATACAGGTTTACATCGTTTAAAGTTATTTGGTGATGCCAAATACTGACCTCAGATTTGGGGCTGTCACAGTTGGTATCAGAGCTACAGGTTATTGGTCCCTGAAACAAGAATAGGTAGAGATTAAGATAAGATAGGCAGACCATATAAGATAAGAAAGTTATTAAGCAAACTCCAAGTAGAGTTGAGCTGAGAGTATTAGATGTGGTTATGATCATTAAGATAGGATGAGCGTATCGAAGGGCCAAACCTACCAGTTGCAAAGAGCGACACACCGTACCTTATTAGGTATATTAAGATTCGATAAGAAAGTGTGACTTTATGTATGGACAGGACCTTGAGCTCCGCCAACCTGTTTCCTCCACGACACCATGGACGATTGTGGGAACATCATATACGAAATCAAATGTCAGCATTGGAGTTAAAATCATTCAGAAAAATAATCCCCAACGTTTAGCTGAGCTTTTCTTGACCAGAAAAGGAAGATGGACCCGAAAAGGTTAGTACGTATTTTAAAGTGAATTATGGTTGAACTTCGAATTATGGGTAGACCGACGGATTAGAGGCTGAATAGCAGACGGGTATATGAGCAGAATTATTTGGAGGTACAGTTATTACTAGAACTTGTTTATAAGAATATGGACAATGTGGATAGATGCATATTATAAGTTACCACCAGTGTTAAGAAAGACATTATGTTGGAACCATAGTGTTAAAAGTCTTTTGGTAAATTTCATACCCTTTTCTGTTGATATATAATTGATGATATTCCTTCGGTTGAACCTATCTATTGATCCATTTTCTTTCGTTCTCTCGATACTTTGTTAATCATATGTGAGAACATCACATAACTCATATAGCAATGACAACAGTATGATTAGAACTTTCAAATATATATATATATATATATATATATAACAGGTTTTTCAAAAAGAAAAGATTTTCACGATAAACATATATGGATAACGCTCTAAAATTGAAGAAAAAAAATGGTTGTCTAATTGCTAGATAAATTGCTTGTTTGCTCACCTAAACCAAACTTCCAAGAAAGGTCAGCTTGTTTTTGACTCAGTTTTGTGATTTCAAAGGGTTGGGTAAACCCACTATCATGAAGGATTTTATATTTCTCCGACCAAAGATTGCAAATCTTGCTTAAGAGTATCCATAGTAGAGTCAACTTACAAAAATGATTAAATATCTCCAACTTGGGAAATCACTAAAGTTTAAAGGATTCGCTAATCCAGAAGAAGCCAGAGCGTGACTGAAAGAAATTGAGGAAGTTTCCAGAGATTGAAGACGGGGACTAATACTACCAAGCGAGTAGATACGTTGCGTGACAAAGACGAAACGAGAAGGAAATTATGTTTGTATGGTTAAATTGTTGAACGCATATAAAAGACGCTACGAATGCATAAACCAATAAAAAAAGTTGTATTGGTTAATGAAATTATGGATGCATATCCAGAGGACTTTTCGAGGTTATCACCTGACAGGGATTTGAAATTCGCTCTCGACTTACAAGAACCTATTAATCAAAAGATTCCTAAAGGATACATAAGTGAGATGTGAAAGGCAACCAAAAATATTCTTAAATAATTCTTGGATAAACACGAGCGTGTTTCATATGTAAATTCTATCAGGCAATAAGGGAATTTAACTCAATGTATTTCGTTCAAAACCATTTCTCTTCTCAAAATTTTGTCATCTGATTGAGATAAGCAGTGTGACTATTTGTCTGAATGACATAAAGTCTGGTGGGATGCAACCTAATCATGCGCTGTATGCCATATAGTACAAAAGACTGGACATCTTAAGTACCAATATGGTTGTTCTCAGTCATATCCCTATAATTTCTCATCCTTTCTTCTTTCAAAAAGAAATCACTGATTTTTGAACCACCTCAATTGTTTGTTTACCATGTTATTCGTTATAAATTTTCAGTTTAAAATCATATACCAAACTTCGCTCTTTATGAATAGTCCGTCTCCGATATTTCAAAAGAAATGGAATAGTCCCTTATTGCAGATAGAATTGCATGTAGAGTGTAGACATGTTTGTAAGTCGATGAATGATGCATATTCACAAGCAAGGAATGGTTTAGCATGCATATGACATGTTGGTCATGGAAATATCTAATTAAAATTCATACCCGTTAGACAAGTTCATTTTTCGTCGGGCTAATCTTAACAGGGCATTATTATATGCTAGCTTGATACCCTTTAAGTGAGGAGAAATTGACATGAAATGGATTAGTTGGCGAACCATATTGTGCAAATGATACATGAGAAAGAAAGTAAAGTCATGTTCAATAGGCAAGGCAAATGTGTGTTTCGACAATAGAAGCAGGCAGAGAAATTCATAGCAAAAATTCCAGGAAAACGGTCGTTACGCTAAAGAGCTGAAGAATACTTAGATCATGTGGTAAATAATTACCGGAGAAGCTCCGAGGATCGAAGGAGTTTCAGTTTTGAAAGAATTTCCAGATATGTTCCCTGATTAATTTTCATGTTTTCTCCAGCTCGAAAGAGTGAAAGTGCCATTGATCTGGCACCAGGACCTAAGCTAATGTCAAAGGCTCCATATTGGATGGTACAAGTAAAAATGAGAGAGCCGAAAATCTAACTGTGAGATCTTTTGGAAAAGGGCATCTAGGCCAAAGTATATTTTCGTTGAACGTATCGGTGAAGGAAGAATGAGAGCATGTCGTATATCGACTATCGAGAACTGAATAAGATAACCATCAAGAATCCGTATTGATTATGGAGAACTAGCGGACTATGTGATTAATTGAAAGGTGTTATGTGATTTTCAAAGAGTGATTTACGCACGAAGTATGAGCAATTAAAGATCAAGTCAGAAAATATTTCTAAAATGATTTCTCGTATCGTATATGGACATTGTAAAATTCTAATAAAGATGTAGATGGCCCTGATGTGGTAAAGATGTACATTGGTGATTGATATCAATTCATAGTGTGTGTGGTTGCCAGTACCATATGTGTGAAAGTAGTGTGATGAAATGAGCATGATTAGTAGTGGATGATTTATATACTTGTTTATATACTTGAGATGACTTGTTGGTGTCGGCCTGAGTTGACTGGAAGTTAATAATACAGGGGAGATGCTGCCCAAATTTTTCTAAAAAAATCTTAAACCTTTCAAAAACAAGAAGCGCACTTCCATGTAATATTAACATTACTGTTTGATGCCCCAAATGATTGTGAAATGATTTTCTATGTTAAATTGACTTGAGATAATTGGTTTTAAATTTCACTTAGTTAGTCATTACTTGGTTTGATTGATCAATTAAACAGAATTAATTGATTAATCTCATCAACTGGTGATTAATTAAATAGTAATCTACTCCAATTAAATTAAGTTATTTTCAAATGTTGTTCTTTAACAAAAAATTGAAACAATCATGATTTGGGAAAGATCAAAGACACCAATAGAAGTTAGAAGTTTAACAAAATTAGCGGGATATTAGCGCAAGATGAAGGTAACTACACCTATAGTAGAAGGGTCAAGAAAGAATGAAGAGTTTGTTGCACCGACACATGCGGAGAAAGTTTCGGAGAATTAAATTTAAGAGAGAACAAAGAGAATAAAGAAGAAGAGGAAAAGAGAGAAAGGAAGAAAAAAGATCGGTAATTGCACCAGTATTTGTGTTTCCAGACAAACAAAGAAATTTTACTATCTATAGTGATGTTTGCTTAAAGGACTTGGATGTGTATTAAAGTAGAACGCCATAGGAATGATAGATATTTCAAGACAACGGAAGATTCACGCACAAAAGTACTCGATGCATGGGCGGAGTTGGCAATGACAGTGCGTGTATTAAAGACTTAGAGGTATTATTCGTTTAAGGAAAAGTATGAAATTTATACAGATCCCCAACATTTTAAAGTATATCTTTATTCAAAAGGGGATAAATTTGAAACAAAGAAGATGGTTGGAATGGATTAAAGATTATATTTGCACGAGTAATCGACATCCGGGAAAGGCCAGTAGGGCAGCTGACATGATCAGCTGGAACAAAAGTTTTAATTTTAATAACCTAATGGGCAAGGTTCTGACAGAGAATTCCAAAAGTTAGGAATTAAAAAAATGTGATGCTAGGGTCATCCATGGAAATGGTTTAAGGACTGATGATCCCGCCAGAACTATCGGAAAGATTCGTAGATGTCAAGAAGTAAAATGAGTCACGAAAAAAGAGCTTAATTGAAA
Source organism: Anethum foeniculum (assembly GCA_003724115.2). Classification (NCBI taxonomy): domain Eukaryota; kingdom Viridiplantae; phylum Streptophyta; class Magnoliopsida; order Apiales; family Apiaceae; genus Anethum; species Anethum foeniculum. The sequence goes on from PHNY01048585.1 coordinate 12,383, forward strand.
AAGGAATTAGGAGTCAAAAGAATGATGAAGATATTCTAAGATTTTTTCCAGGATTATGGGCGTCGTGTATGCTAGAGCTTATGAAGGGGGTTGACGAAACACTCATGATTCTAGGTATTCAATATGGCAGAGAGTACGTAAAGTATCAAGGCGTAAAAGAAAACTTTTAGTGATTGGGCATATAGAGATAAACTGCAGAAGAAAATGAATAGAGACCACATGTGAGAGAAAGTCAAGGTAAGGCGTCGGGAGCCAAATAAATTTTTACAACCATTAAACATTTCAGAATGAAAGTGGAAGCACCTTACGATGAAGTCCACAATGGGACTATTAAAGAACCGAAGTGGAATATAATACAAGTTGGACTATTATCGACAGATTGACCTAGTCAACGCACTTTCCTTCAATCAACGAGGGATTTTCTCTTGACAAATTAATTCACTTACTCCTCAAAGAGATCGTGGTACGACATGAGATCCCTGTATCCAATCGAAATCCTCGTTTCAATTCGAATTCTGAAAGCAATTCCAGGAATATTTAGAATACAAGTTAAACATGAGTATTGCATATTCCCAGCAGATGGACGGGTAAAGTAAAAGAATGACCTAA
>PHNY01048598.1:2207-14517 GCA_003724115.2 Anethum foeniculum
TTTTATTCAACAGATAAGATAAACTACTTATCCGTTGAAGCTACAAAAGTAAACAAGTAAAGATCTACTTAAGGTGTTTTGATGGCTTATCATCAAGACTACAACATATTCCTAACAGACGGTGTATATAAAAAGGCCAATATAGTGTCTTAGGTACCTTTATGACCAGATGGAGGTCAGTACGGGCTGATCACGCGTATTATTAAAATTTGAAAGTTAATACACTCAAATCCAATGATATTGAATTTACGAAATTTCATTTGAATCATACTCAATACTTTATTAAGCCAATGCCTTAAAATTTGAAAAGAAAAGTCTTTTAATTGATCTATAACAGAAAAGATATCAAAAGAGTTTTGATACAGGCTGGCTTAATCAACCTGGTAGATTGAATTCCTTAAACCCCAATCACCTCGATTGTTATTAGTGCTTACTGTTTATATTGTTGTCAATTTCATAGTTATGGTAAATTTTATAGTTACTTGCTGAGCCTTTTTACTCAAAGTACTGTTTTATGCTAACCTTGGCAGTTAAGCAAAAAGATGGCCAGACATAGACGCACAGCCAGGAAGAGTGTCTATAACGGTCTCCTGCGCACCGTTAAATTCTCTATCCCAGATTAGATAGAAGGTTTTGCGTGAGGATCGTTTTAGCTTTTGGTTGTATAACTTTTGAGTTCAGATACAAATGGGTTATCTGGCAATTCCAAGACGAAGTTGTATTTATTTATTTTCAAAAAAGGTTGTAATAGTTTTTATATTTTGATTAGTAGTTGTTATCTGTTTCATACCTTATCATGTGTAGATCCTAGTAGCTTTCAGGGCTGTTTATTATTTAATTATTTAATATTTAGAGGTGTGTGAATCCTAAATCTTAACCCCGGATTTGAGGATGTCACATATTATATTATTATTAGAAGTTTTGTATTCTCCATTACAAATTATATGATGGCTGTACTGGATCAGCATATTTACAAAATTAACTATTATATTAAGAGTAAATACCATATACGATGATACAACACTATAAAGTTAGTATAAGTGTCATTTTGGAAAATCTTTAAAAAAAAGTAACTTATGACTTAAAATGAATAAGTGACTTATGATAAGTAGACAAATGTTTATAAGTTATATAAGTGTTTGGATAATTTTACTTATATTTTAGAATTTTTTTACATAAATGAGCTAAAATTAATAATTTTAAATATAATTATCTTAATTCATGAATTTTAAGTTAGAATAACAATTAAAATATATGTATTTTAAAACTAAAGTTAATAAAAAAATGAAAAATCAAAATAAGTTGAGAAAAAGTACGTCGTGACTAACATTTAACTTATCAACTTATAAGTTGCAAATTCGACTTATAAGTTGGGCTGACAAATACTCGTCGATAAGTTCTTACGGGCTTATAAGTGAATAAGTCCACTTATAAGATTAACCAAACAGGCCCTATATCCAAAACTTGTATTTTAATTATTTTTTTGATTCATTCTACTTACCTTATTTGTTGATGTTATGGTTAGTACTCCCTCCGTCCCATTTCAATTATCTGATTTCACTTTTTCACGTAATTTAAAAGGTGCATTGACTGCATAGTTTCGTTGATTCTTGTTTTTAAAATTTTTGAATAAAAGTTTAAGATTCAAAATATTCACAAAAATAAAATTTGAAGAATAATAAACGGAACTATACGTTTAATATACCTCAAAATACGTATAAAAGTCTAAGTGGACAAGTAATTTGGGACGGAGGTAGTATAATATTTTAATAAAATTTATTTTAAATAATAAATGTTTTAAATTGCAAATATTTATACAAATTTAATTTTTAATAAATATTTATTTATTATTTTCTCAAACCGCACCGCATCAGACTGCATTTTCACTGTACAATTTACGCGATTTAAGATTTACACGGTACGGTTGCTCAAACCGCACATGCGTTTTGGTTTGCGGTTTGAGTTTAAAGTGTCCCACAAACACCATTACATAAAAGCATGGTTCTAAAAATTTTCGATTTTATCGATTAATCTTCTACAAGGTACGTTAGGGATCTGATTTATCAAATCCGATTAATCGAATGAATTATTCTTATTCGACATTATATGAATAAATTATTAGATATAAAATAAATTTTAATTAATATTTAACAGTTATAAAATATATAATATGTTAAATATATAATAATCAATAAATAACTAATACAATAAAAATATTATATTAAATTTAATTAAAATATTAGAAGATTAATCCCACATTACCATTAATCCTAAATCAACACCTCTTATTTTCGATTACCAAATTTTACAAAAAAATGGTAGCGTCTGTACTAAGATCATCAGCTGTCAAGTGAATATCTACCCCGTTACTAATACCGTAGTACATTTACATTGTGTACTATAGTATAGTAGTTGCATACAATCATCAAAACTCCAACCAGATCTTTCTGCTGAGAAACAGTTCTCACATGTTGCATCTCATTTATGTTGAGAGATGGTGATTGATAATAGTATCATTGGGAATGATAGGGCCACTCGGCCCAGAGAAATTTCCAATAAATAAGATATGAGATATTAAGTTAAAATTTAGAAATGTCGGATAAATTAAAACTACAACTCTTATATTTGTTAAAAAAAGTTAAAATTTTCTTGTTCTTACAAACCAAAAATGAGTAACTCTGTTGTTTTTAATAATAAAATATTTATCTATCTATATATATTTATTTAAAATACTTAGTTAGAGTTTAAATATGATAATATAATAATAGTAGGATTCATATGTTGTTGAATTACACAATAAAATGTTCTAAATTACTAGAATTTTTATAATTTTCAAGAAGCTATTTATAAAATATTTGAACTTTAACGTTGAGTCGAATTAAATAATAAGATTGAATATAAACTAGATTACAATATTATAAATATTATATACAAAGTTATAGGATTAAAATTTTGAAGGAAATACAATATTTAGCAAAAAATATATTAAAGTGTACACGGTAATTAAGAAAGGTGGTGATTTATGCATAACCTAACTCTATTCTTAACCAAATTATCCCTATTTTCTTATTATTTGTGCCTTATTCTTTATTAATTTAATTAATTATTTTTTCTATTAATTATACTTACTTAATATGTTGGCAGAGATTTCAGAATTTATTTTTACGTCTTAGTTCAAATTATTGTTATAGATTATAATTTTATAAATATTAATTTATTTATTTAGTTGCATGTATTGTTTAAAACTAACAATATAAATTCTAAATTTTAATATCATTATTGGGAGGATTCGAACTTGTGTTTTTGGTTGCATAGCCTAAAATAAAATAAAAAATTTAATATTGTTATTGTAAGGATTCGAACCTGGTTCTTTTGGTAAAATAGCATAAATAGAGAATATTCTCTAATATAAATCTAACGGCTGCAATTTATTTACTGAAAATCTAATGTCCCTATTAACCAAACTACCAAAAGTTATATTGCTTGTTATAGTTTAATATAGATATAGATTTATTCCATTATTGGGGCCGGGCCGAATCCAAATTGTATCATGACAGGCTTTTGGACAATTTGGGCTCGGGCCTTTATCACGTTTACTCACTCAGCCACTATCAGTCTCAAATTTCTGGAATAGATTCTCAATTGCTCTCACTCAATTCCTCAGTGCCCCCGTTTCTCAGGATAATTTTTTTATCTTCAAACAGTTCCTAATACTAATCTTAATATTCTATAGTTTATTTAATGTTAAAGAGGTGCTATCGTTTAATTAAACTTTTATCTGTTATGATATGATTATCATGGATCTGTATTTATGCAATTGGAGGTGCATTTATATATATTTTGTATTAGTTCTACAATCTGTTAGTGGCACTCTAGTATTTTCGTTCTTTAGGTTATATCATTTCAGTTGATTAAGATCGATTTATTTACGATATCTTCAAAACCTTATTGTGACTTTCATATTAATCTTTCCTACTTACTGTGGTGCGAAGAATTGTTGTTCTGATGCTGGAGGAAATTATAAATGTTGTTTGTCCGTAAATAGAGACTTGCTGTTTTCTGTGACACATATCGGCAAGCACTCATTAACCTTCCTGTGTCATTTAAGTGTAATTTAAGCTAATATTTGTTGGAAATTTCATTCCGAAGCATTTAGAAAGATCGTCTGATTAAATGATGAAATTGCATTGAGCTTTGAGCAAGAGCACATGAGAGATATATGTACACTTTAAGATACTTTAAGTGAATATGTGAAAAACTCTGAGCGGAAGTTGAGGACAATATTGCATTATACAACTTTCATGAGCAAAAGAAATGCAACAGTGAGGGGGTGATCTCCCAAAGAATCTTATTCAATTAGTTTTTTTTTTTTTTTTCCGAAAATAAATATTATACTAACAAAGTTGAAATATTGAGCTAGAGATATATAACAATTTTATATATATATATATATATATATATATAAATATATATATATATATATAAATTTGGAATCATATATTATACTAGTTTATTTACACAAGGTGCGTATCGCTTTGAAAATAATATTGTTTATTTGTTAAAATCAGAAAGACATTAGCTTCACCAGGCGGCGAGTTGTTCTTAGAAAGAAAAAAGGTGTGACAATAGTAGTGACCAGAGAACAAATTCGTCAATGAGTTCATCAATAATTCGGAAGAGTGGAAGTTTGTGTAGTCGAATCTGGAGATCATCAGCAACACCAGGAGGGCTTATTTTCTCCACTCCTTGGTCCGCCACTCAGCTCCGCCTAAAATTTTGCGGCTCCGATGTATTTACTACTTTGCTTCTAGTATATATATACACCTAAACATATATGCCCTAATTAGTTTGTAAACAATTTCTTATTACTTCTTGTGCAGGTCAGACCTGGAAATGTTATTGAAAGGAAAGGTAGTGGTTAGGTCATTGTTTTTTTACCCCTTTCTAATCTCTCTCCCTACACACACACATTTATATATGGCTCTGTTGCGTTATCTAATGAATATGTTTGCTTCCTTTTTCCGGACTTAAACAAACCAACCAACTCAGGGAAAATATATCAGGTACTAAATTCTCCTTTTAAATAATTCTCGTGTTTTCTTAATTCAATATCAAATCATGGTACATTATGAGTGTTTATTTATGTTATATTTTTTCTTCCTTGTGGAGTTTAGGTCGTAAAAATGATGCACAGGACACCAGGAAAAGGAGGAGCTCTTATACAGGTTGCTTTTGCCTCATCTTGACATCATATAATATACATATACTACAGCCCTTACCTTATAATATAATAAAACACTCTCAATTTTTCAAGGTCTATGAATCTGTTGTAATCCAAACTTTAAAACATGTAATTGTACTACTTATATCAACTAAAGCTATGGTCATCAGTTTCTAGTCATATGCTCATAAATTACACAGATTTTATGTTCAGTTTTTATTTTGAGATATCACTATTGTACTATTGTGGTATTGGCTTTTCCCGGTGCTACCATCTCACATTTTAACTTACTCATAGTACACCTGAACTATTGACTTCATTAGTCTTTTACCCGTTCAGTACAATTAATGTATTCATCTTCTTTCTTCTTTTAGCTTGTATTATTAGTTTCTATCTTTCTTTTTTGTTTATTTTTTTATATGCTCCTCTTTGAAAACTATCCCTCTGATTTTGTTTTTCAGGTTGAGCTTCGTGATGTTGATAGTGGAAATAAGGTCAATGAAAGATTGCGGACAGATGAGGCGATTGAAAGTATGTCTTTCAAATCTACTTAAATTTTCTTCTTTTAAAACCTTTAATCACATACATATTTTTGCGTAATGAACCTAATTAAAATTGAACAGCAATAGAATTTATTTAGATAGTGGAAGCATAATATGAACCAGCGGAATGAGTTGCTTTGGAAATTGAACATATTTCAGTTCTAAAAATAACAGTATAGTACCAGCACCTTCGTTCGAAAAATGTTCTCTAGTTCTCTTAAATTGTTATACAGAAGTCATTTGTAGTATCACTGTGCTATTAAAGTGTGACCAACTTTAAAATTACAGAGTTGGATATCGTATGCTATGTTGTGTAACAACCATGAAAAATTATGTTCTGTTTTTTTTATTTTGTTTTTGAATTTTGTATTAGAATGACATATTATTATATAGATGATTCACAGTCAAGACATTATTAGTGTGGAAGTTAATAGGCACTTATGTAGTACATACTTCTCACCTAGTACTTTTATGGAATTAGGCACTTCTGCAGTACACATTATCCATTAAAATTGAAGTTTTATATGCACAAAAAACTGAATCCTAAAATACGTGTTTTACTTGATTTTAACACTGATATGCTACTATTTACTTAGCTAAATTTCTCTCAAAGGCAAGTGGTTTAAGTTTGAAAATAACCACATTTTCGTTCTATAGGAAATCAGTAAGTAAATCAAGTAGCTGGTAGGACCTGAAGAAATAAGCATAATGTTGCATGGAAGGTAATTAGGTCAAAGATATATTTGTTAAAAGTGGGAAATGGGCGCCTTAGGTTTTTCATTTGCAAGATTATTCTGAAAAGGGATCGTGTATAACTTACAGTCTAACATTCAGGAGTTCTACAGCTTATCTGCTCTGCTTCTTTTTCCGTCAGGCTACTCTAGGTATCACTTTTGCAAATCTTTAGTGTTTAACTAACTTAATCAAGGTTTATCTTTTATCATCTCCTAAGTTTGTTTATTTTATCATCCAACAGCTTGAAAATAATGGACCCTTTTAATATCATCTAGATTCTTCCTTTAGTAGTTTTCCTAAAGTTTAGTACTAGCGTTGCTTGGTATTACAGACCTCAATATGCTATAACATTAGTCCTCTATTAAATTTGTGATCTGTGTTACCTCTTCATTTGCACTTTATTAGGAAGTCTTGTTTTGAGTGCTGGTAGGGATTGTTAGGGGTTGACATATATGTGGATTCTGTATTTTATATCCTTTGGGAACTTCTTTCTGTGACCTGCGAAATGATGTTTGTATAAAACTATCTAACTTTAGCTAGGACACCCTGGACCTTAAAGCAGCTAATGGTTTTCTTATGTTAAATTCACTGTTGGTTCTAGAATCCAACTTATGGATAGTCACAAAACCCTAAAATCATCTTCGGCATATGAATTAACTTTTGATTTAGAAATTTAAGGACTTAAGTAATAAGATATTAATAAAAATTTTGTACCTGGTTCTGTTTTGCATCACTATTTAACAGATTTTTTTTTGACGTAATGTTTTGCAGGAGTGTATGTTGAACAAAAGAAATTTACGTACCTTTATACAGATGAAGAAACTGACTCTGTTGTGTTAATGGAGTGAGTACACCCTCTTTTAGGTCCAAAGTTTATAATTTTAAGTGCATAGGTTTAATTATGTTTTGAAACAATCAATTTACTGCAATGTTTCGCAATTAGGCCTAAAACATATGATCAAGTGGAAGTGCCCAAGGGACTGTTTGGTGGAGCTCTTGCATATCTGAAAGGTAATAAACCTAGTGATATTTGTTTTGGAGTAGTTTTTTGCTTCTTCACTAACTATATGTTTACTTGTAAGTGAACTGCACTTGTAGAGACAAGATGCATAGAACGGAAATATATGTAGTTTAACAATTGGAGAATTGTATCGCAAGTTTGGATGTTCTTATAAGCATACTTGTGAAGTGGGACCAAGGCGCTAGCACACAGCCTGGATGCCTAGGCGGTGAGCGCCTGCCTAGGTGTCAATTGGTGTTTAGCTATATATAGGTCATTTCTATTACATTTTATATTGATATTTTTATAATGTTTTCAGTTATATGGTCGCGCTCTAATGTAAGAAAAGTGAGAACTATTGTTCTCACGCTAAAAAACCGTTTGCCCTGGAATCACACCCTTTAATTATAGTTATACTGATGTAAGATTAGGTTGTTTGATTGAATCAAATAGATGTTAGCAACTTTTGTTTGTTTTATTTTGAGAGTGTTATGGGTATTATGGTTCAGTTCTAATGGTACAAGTGTATGAATTTCACCACTCAAAGATAAATAAGCAAAGTCAAACTATATATTTGAAAATTATTTAATATATATTCTAATGCCTAATTTACCTAGGTGTATGCTCCGCCTAATTCGCCTACCCTATTAAAATAAAATGAAGGCGGGCTGGACGTCTATCCATTTTTGGCTGCCCTTTCACTAACTATGCTTAGAAGTGGCCAAGTAGCAGGGTAGTAGCCCTCCAAGACTTTACCCTTGGTAAACCATGGAAAATAAAGTCAGATAGTAGTAATACATGCTGGTTAAGTAGAACATTCTAGAATAGTAAGCACAGTGAAACAAGAAAAGTCAAATGTAGCCACGCACAGCGACCCATATCGTCTGTCTCCCATTCCGGAACAAACGTGACCCTAAACATTGGCAGTCACGACACAAATTGCTGGCTTTGACTACCCATAAGAATACTTATGGTTCCGATCTTTGTCTCTGTAGTGGTAGTGCTAGTAGGAGAGTTTTGTAGGTGATGTTTGTGTTTGCAGAAAAAATGTTGAAAATTAATGAAGAACGGGGTAAAATGGGTAAGTGAAGAAGACAATGCACAATTTCCAACAAACGAATAATAAGCGCGTTGATAATGTCATGTACGGAGACCCTTTTTTTCCCTATTAGTTCGAGGATTGTACCTAATTTAATATCATGCTAGTTGTTACCAAGCATATATTGTAGGGAGCATATGAGTTTATTGTATGAACACTTGATTAAAACTCAATGAGAAATTTTTTATATATTCTGTTACGTAACCACGAGTAAGCACACTTGTTATATTGATCTCTAGGTGTATAGCTGGGATAAGTAATTTGATAACTCTGTACTAATATTGTAACACTTCTTAAAATAGGAAAGCAGTAATCATAATAATTTGGGACCATAATCTGCGGGATTGAGTATAGAAAGAGTGGCTGAGCTTGCAAATTCTTTTTTTTTTTTCGTGGAGTTTCTGAGCTTGCATCTTGCAAGTGCTTTATCCATGGAATTTGATTCATTTTAAAAAAATTTACACCCTCATCATCATGCACACCTGACACCTATCAAGAGCCAAAAGGGGGGTTGGGCTACATGTACGTGGCTAATTACTTTTTAATGTGTAGCCATAGCCGATCTGATATGTGTTCTGATTTTGTTGATGATATTAAGCCTTTGTGCTCAGGTACATATTGTAATTGTAGTTTCCATTTCTTTAATGAAAAAGACTCTGTACTAGTATAGTATAAAAGTTGACTAGACTACATCATTGCATTATCACTTATCAGTCATTGCTAGTTTAGGAAGTCGTGCATTACATTTTATATATATATATATAAGAGGAAATATCGTTAAATATTGTAGAAGTGCAGCATGCACGAATTGATCCATATAGTGCCATAGATGTGTATTTCGTCTCTAGATCCTTCACACATTTACATAATAGTTTGCTCTGTACCATCTTGTTCTTAGTAATGGACATGTGCCTTTGCAATTGCAATCTCCTTGGTTGATGGTAGTAGTGAAATATAGAATGTGAATGTTCGACCCTGTTCTTTAATGCACATGTTTAGTATAATTATACTAAACACATGTTTAGTATAATTATAGTGTAATATGCAACTTGTGAACTAGTCCCGTAAGTAGAATATAAATAATAATGTTATTGATTGATTAAGCGATTGAATCCCGTTTGCCAGGAAGCCTCTAGTTGGATCATTGGCCGATGTTGCTCCATTAGTTACCAAACTGTATTTCAAGATATATTGATGATAAATTAGTGGAGACGTTATTAAGCAACTCCAAACTAACACTATAGCTCTATGATAGTTGTAAGTTTTAGTGTAAAACCAACTCCAACCCAACATTATAATAGTATAAAAATGACACCAAATGAATAGGATGACACTAAATTTGGTGTCAAAAGTACATTTGGTGTAATTTTTACATCAATTGGCGTCGTTCATAATTCCTACTATGCCCTTGTCTTTGTTAACGTAAATAAATTTATTCCCTCCATATCCAATTATATCCAAATAAGATACTTACTTTTGGAAAAGAGAGAATATCATATCTTTTTTTAGAAATTTAGTGCAAAGTATAGTGTAAATGGGTTGGAGTTGGTTTTGTGAATAGTGTAATTTTGACACTAAAATAATGTAAAAGTTGCACTATTTTAGTGTTATGGGTTGAAGATGGTCTTACTCTTACAAGTCTCGTTTTGTCTGTTTCTCCTCTACACTTATTTTGTGTCCTTATAATTTCAATATCCGGAATAAGTTTAAATTGTTGTTAGCATTGATTTTTGCAACTTTCATATGCATTGTTCCTAGCAAATACAGAATTTATAAGTTACTTGTTCATGGTAATGCTTACTCATCGTATTTTGTTGTGAATAGATGATATGTCCGTCACCGTTGAGCTGTACGATGATAAACCAATGTCCGCATCGGTTCCTCCACGGGTGACATGCACTGTTGTAGAAACACAAGCTCCGGTTAAGGGAATCGGAGCCACTCCTCAGTATGTTTATTACTCTGGTTATATATATAGGTTCAAGATCAAATACAAACCTTTCTAGATTACAAACTTACAAATTTTTTTCCAACACATATATTTGGGTTCAACATTGTTTATTAATTTTAAATTAAAAATTTATTGAGTACACATAATTTAATTCTTCAATACCCTTCTGGGGTACATCAATACCAAATTATGATATAGAAATATGAAATCTTATTTGTTTAATATAGGGGCGTGTCTTATTTTTATGTTGAATAAATATTATATAATTCGCAACTATTCTTTTAGGGTTCAACAATACCAAATTAGGATATAAAAATATGAAATATCATTAATTTAATATAGTTTTCTTAATTATAATTCATACACAAGGTAAAATTATTTTATATATTTATATTCAAGACAAGTATAAATATTGTTCAATACATGATGTTGAAAGCAAGTTATATATATCTTTCTTAACACTAATTACAAAAAAAATTCAATTTTTTGTAAAAGATGTTGCAAAACGTTTTTTAATAAATTATAAAATGTTATAAATATGTTTTCTTTATAAATTATATGTATTGATTAAAATTTTAATTATTAATTAATAAATTATGTTGAACCCAAGTTACATATGTATATGTGTCAAACAGAAAACGTTTATAAATTTGTAACTTAAGACAGTTTGCACACGTTTATAATTATATATATTTGCTAGCAACTAGATAGACGCCTTTTAGAAGGCATTTTTCTAAAGATCTTTTAGTTCTTATAGAAGCCTAATAATGATTTTATATATAAGAAAATGTTAGAATCAACATTACTCTTTGAAAGCTGAAGGCCATTTTTATCTCCTTAAATGCTTGTCTCTTTGAAATCTGAAACTGGGTATTTTCATTGCTTTTTAATTTCTACAGTACAAAGAAGGCTTTGTTGGACAATGGCCTAACTATTCAGGTGAGTCCATGTCATAAATGATTGTTGACTTCCAAAAAATTGCTGTTATTTTTACCTTTTTAATCTTCTTTTGGGTATTTGTTTGCTCTTATAAATAGTAATGTCTTATTAGTATATCCTTCATCATGATTAAAGAGTTTTGACATGTGTCATGAAACCAGCAATAATATGAGGTCTCGTGTCTAAATATCAAGACATGGAATACCAATATCTGAAGCAACTTCCGACTTAGATCATACTCCTATATACTAAGGCATATAATCTACACAATTCTAATTTCTCAACTAGATAGCGTAAGCTCTGTCAAATGACTGACATAGTGATGTAGTAACTATTGTACAGATATTCTCTTCTCTTAACATTTTGGTGAACAGGTTGCGCCAGGGATGTTGAAAATGGAGATACTTCTCTGTGTTTCATTCAGTGTTGTTAAAGGCGCGATTAATTGCGCGATTAATGGCGCTTCGCGCTTAGGCGCAAGGTATGCGATTCGAAAATATGCGATTTAGGGCGATTCTGAAATCGTCCAAAAGGCGCAAAAAGGCGCTAAAAAGCGCAAAAAGGCGCTCATAATAGTAAAAGACAAGAATACCTTCAAAAGAAGGGTANAAAATCCAGAAGTGTTTCACACAACACTCAGCCTCCATCTCAAGTCTCTCAACAGTTTCTACATCTCAACCTCCATCTACAAGATTGAGTTACATGACATCGAAGTGTTTGAATTAGAGAACCTTATCGATTAAGGCTTTATTACTGACATTATTATCATGTTATTTACGCTCTTTGTTATGTTTGAGTGTTAAGATTATGTCAAGTATTGGTT
>PHNY01048659.1:1189-16347 GCA_003724115.2 Anethum foeniculum
AGATAGATAGCCGGTAAAAATACAAATATTACATTTTTAAAAGACATAATTAAACATGCCCAAAAATTCTAAAATATTAAAGTTGCCACAAATATCCATATTTCACATACTATAATATTTTTATACTTTCAATAAATAAAATTTTGACGCGGATAAAAATATCCACTCGATCCAGAGAATTTTAAAAACAAACTTAATTTACCGATATTTATAAAGCTATCGGCTTTTAATATTTTGAAAATAATAAAAGTATATAAATACTTTCACCATACTGACAGGAATCGATAACATACATATCAATTAACACATTCAGCATGTTAAAGACGGGAAACACCACACAGGAATAAAATATCCACAATTTTATTCCTTCTTAAGCAGAATAATTACAAAAAATTTTGCTCAAACAATAATAATAATAATTCCTGAAAATACGGGATATTACATTTAGCACTGTCGTTTAAGCCATTTTAATGAGAAACACATTTCTGAGTTACATCTAGATGGATACTTGGATAAGTTTGATTTTGAATCATATGAAAGATGCGAACCTTTCTCATTTGCAAAATGACTAAAACTTCTTTTACCGGACAAGGTGAAAGGGCCACCGAACGATTAGGACTTATACATAGTGATGCATGTGGGCCTATACGTACGATGGCCAGAGGTGGCTTTTACCACTTCATTACCTTAATTGATGATTACAGTAGATATGGGTATGTGCTTTTGAAGAAAAAATCCGGTTCTTTTGAAAAGTTCAAAGAATATAAGGCTGAAGTAAAAAAGTAAACAGGTGAAAGTATTAAGGCTGTACGATCTGATTATGGAGGAGAATACTTAAGCCTCAAATGCAAGAGTTTTTGAAGGAGTGTGGTATAGTATCACAACTTGCTCATCATGGAAAACCTCACGGAGTTTCCGAGAGGATAAATCATACCTTGTTCGACATGGTGTAATAGATGATGAGTCTAGCGGATCTTTCAATTAGTTTCTGGGATTGTACCCTTGAGATGGCTGCATATATATACACTTAACTGTGTTCCTACTAAATCGGTTCAAAAGACTTAATATGAGATATGGACTAGGAAAACGTCATAACATGTCATTTATGAAAATTTGGGGATGAGAAATGTTTGTGAAATGTTTAGCTTCTGACAAGCTAGGATCAAAAATCAGATATATGCTATTTAGTGGGATACCCTGATGACACAAAAGGTTATAGTTTCTATAAACCTGTTGAGAACAAAGTGTTTATTGTTCAGACCCGCTGTATTTCCTGAGAGAGAATTACTTTCTAAGAAAAATCGTGGAAAGACAATAGATCTTGATGAAGATCGTGAACCACATGATAATATTGAACCAGAGTTAGAATAGGAGCATGATGTGCATCAAAGTGTTGATGATAATACTGCTCAAAAACCACAGATTGTTTGTAGATTTAGTAGGATTCTCCATGAAACCGAGAGTTTTTATGAATTTCTCTCGACTCAAGATGGTGATATGATGCTTATAGATGATGATGAGCGTCTCACCTACCAAGAGGCTATGAGTAGTCCAGACTCTAAGGGATGGCTGGAGGCCATGAAATCTAAGATGAATTCCATGTATGAAAACTAAATATGGACGTTGGTTGATCCACCCGAAAGGGTAAAACCTATAGGGTGCAAGTGGGTTTTCAAGAAGAAAACAGACATGGATGTTAGTCTATAAACCTATATATCACGACTAATTACGAAAGATTTTCATCAAATTCATGGTATTGACTATGATGAAACTTTCTCACCAGTCGCTGTGATCAAATCCGTCAGGATTTTCCTTGAGATAGCTGCTTATTATGTCTATGAAATCTGGAAACTAGATGTCAAAATCGATTTATTAAATGGGAGTCTTGAAGAGGATGTGTACATGACACAGCATGAGGGTTTTATCGATGTAAAGAATGTTGGAAAGTTCTATAAGTTGCGTCGATCCATTTATGGATTGAAGAAAGCTTCGAGGAGATGGAATATTTATTTTGATGAAATTTTCAAAGATTTTGGCTTTACTCAAAATAAAGATGAATCCTATGTTTACAAGAAGGTTTGTGGGAGCCATGTGCATTCCTAGTATTATATGTTAATGATATATTACTAACAGGGAATGACATACCTTCTTTATATACTATTAAGACTTGGTTGACTAATAGTTTTTCGAGGAAGGACTTGGGCGATGCTACCTATATTTTAGAGATCGGGATCTATAGAGATAGATTAAGGAGATTGATCGGCGAAATTCATAGTACATACATTAACAAAGTATTGCACCGTTTCGGAATGCAAGAAGAGAAAGGGGATACGTCCCGATGTCTTATTGGATAGTGATCTCAAAGGATAACTACCCTAAATCATTGAATGATAAGGATCGTATGAATAAAGTTTCATATGCTTCGGTAATTGGTTCTATAATGTTTGCAATGATATGTAATAATAGTCGAGCAAATATCATTCTAGTCCAGTTGTGGGTCACCGGATGGTAGTCAAGAATATTCTTAAGTACCTGAAGAGGACTAAAGATTAATTCTTGGTATATGGTGAATATGAGAAGCTGGTTGTAAGCGGTTACGATGAAAAAAGTTTTTGGACCTAATTTTGGACATACAAAGATGATTCCATGTCTGGTTTTGTGTTTTGTCTAAATATAAGTGATGTTAGCTGGAATAGTTCACAGCAAGAATATGGATGATTCTACAATGAAGCCGAATATATTGAAGTTTTCGAAACAGCCAATGAGACTATTTGGGCATGTGCTTAAACGATATCACGTTATTAATAAGATTAATGATCAAGGAGATATAAATATGTAAGTGTATACAAATAATAATGTTTCAGACCTACTGACTAAGGCTTTGGCGCAGCAGAAGCATAATGGTCATACTAGTTCCATGGGTATTAGATACACGAGTGATTGGCTCTAGTGCAAGAAGGAGATTGTTAGTGTTAGTGCCTTAGAGACAACACTATTATGTTTTGGTTAAAAGACATTTGGATTATTAATGATTTTGTTCTATCGATTATTCCCTTTAATTTTATTATGTCTTTTTTTACTGCGATATAAATGTTTGATTAATAAATGCCTTTGGAATATGATATGCATTATGTATCTCTAAGTATGTGACTTAGAAATGAGATTATGAGAATATTATTGATACTCCAAAAGGTCCTTAGTCGAGTATTATTATTAGGGGACAATTATGATGTATTAAGACTAACGTGTTTGTTGACTGATAATCACATCTCATTAATCATAGGTATAGTGATA
Organism: Anethum foeniculum; assembly: GCA_003724115.2. Lineage (NCBI taxonomy): Eukaryota > Viridiplantae > Streptophyta > Magnoliopsida > Apiales > Apiaceae > Anethum > Anethum foeniculum. The sequence continues at coordinate 4,484 of PHNY01048659.1, forward strand.
CTAAGTAAAAAACACAAGCACATGTAAATGCACATGGTGCTGGATACCCAATGTGAGATTCCACATGTTTGAAGTGTCATAAGTAATTCTCACGGTGATAATAATGTATTGGTCCTTAGACTTGAATCATTATATTTCTGTACGAGAATTAATATACTTTGATTATATTAAACATTGACCGGGGAATGATAAAGGTGTACTTCGGGTATATTATGAATCGTATGAGAAATATGAATGATATAGAAAGGATTTAACCCTCTTAATTTAGGAGTGATATTATCGGCCTCTTGTTTGAGCTAGACTATGAAATGCATGGTCATGCTCAAATGTTGATTTGAAAAGATAGTCTACTCATCGATCAAGGAAACTTGGATTAAATTATCGAGAGGATGACACATTACATGCCTCGAGTTTAATCTATAATATATGGTTAAAGGGATTATATTACATTGTACATTATTCATGAAAGGCTTAATCGAATCACCGATTTAATTATTATTACTTGGGTAGCAATGATGTATTACTATATGTCACTCATTGTTTATGAATTTAAATTATATTTAAAATTTATCGCCAACGTAATAATAACATATAGCTTCATACACAAAGAATGCCTGAAGGATTATTTATTTGAATTCGGATTTAAATTAAAGTAATTCAAATTATTTATAATATTAGTTAAGCATGACTTAATAAATTAGATAAATAATGATATTCAAATTTAGTAATATTAATTGTGAAATTTAGTTGTTAAATAATTAAGTAAGACTTAATTATAATACAAATAGGAATTTCAAAATTAATAATAACTCCTAATTAGTCAAGAGTTATAATTCATTTTTCTACTCTTTATATAATACCTCTTGTGGCTGATTTCAAGGTTAAGAGTTTTATTAAAAACCCTAGCCACCAAGAGAGAAGAGGAAGAGTGAAAGAAGAAACGATTTTGTGCTAGTACACATCCAATCCTTGAGTTCAAGCATTCATTTGGATACCGATAAAGTGTAGATCGCGAGAGCGAGATGCGTGGTGATAGAGCAAGCTTTGGATCTCCATTATTTTTCCATTAATAAAATGTTAAAGCTTCGTAAGGTATTTATCTTAATCTCTGAATTATATCTTTTGTTTTCACATGGACCCTGTAGTGGGTTTCGTTTTTATTCATGTTTTTTTACATTTTTCTGTTATGTTTGTATGCACGAAACCATTCAATACTTCCACTGGAATCTATTGGGGTACTTAGGCAATGTCTTCATTGCTACTATAATCTTGAACACTTCATTCTTTCTTCAAAGACGCTTGAGCATAAATATGATCTTGTTTCAGTGAATATAACTTCAAGACTGTAGATGACTGCTTTAATCATTGTCTTTACCCTGTCTTCAATTCTTCCAGATTCCAATTCTTCGAACATTGTCTATCTTCAATCAATGCTAATAAACTGAAATTTTCTAGTGACACTTTTATACTGAATCTTCAATACTACTTCTAATATTTTGATTCTTTACATTTGCATCGTCTTTATTTTTTCTTGAATTTTGTAAACACGTCGTATTATTTACCTAATATGTTTTAGTGTTGAGTTATCATGTCTTCCTACTCATGCAGCTTTGTACTCTAGCCAACAATCTCCCCCTATTTGATTGTTAAACTAAGCAAGCAAATCTTAGAGAGGATAACTCAACTAACAACAAGAAAAAAGTGAAGGTCCTACACTTATAAATACTGCTCCTGGTTTTCTGGATCTGATTCTGTATTTTCAGATTTCTTGAGTAACCGAAATGAAAGATTTTTATTCCTTTAGCACTGAACTGATCTTCAAGTATTATTATCTTCATTTTTTTGGTTCTTCACATCTCTTCCAGATAACTCTTCTCAGTGTTAAAATAATCATCGGCAGCTGCTGTCCTACTAACATATTTCCTAATCTGAAAAACATATATCTCTCTTGTTTCTCCCCCTATAAGAGACAACTCCTCTCCTAAGGAAAACAACTTCTCCCCTTATGAAGACAAGGTGAACCAATATCACTTCTCCTTTCACAAGGAAATCTATCTTTGTTTACCACTTCTTTCATTTAATAAGGCATTTGTAGTATGGAAAAATAGCGTCGTGTACATGTGCTTTACCTTTGCTTTTTCCTGCTAACTTCTCCACCTTAGCTGAGAAATCCTCCAATATCAACTACGTAATACTTTCGCCTTTAATATCTCTCTCCCTTAGTTAAGAGAAGCAAGGTATTCTATCGTTTGAAGGAATTTCTCCAATAACACTTTCTTTAGAAAAAAAATAGCAACTTGTAGTCTGATCAACCATGCAATTTTTTCAACATGAATTCAACGTTAATTATCCTATTAACCAAATTTCCCGACATCTTACTTATACCTCCCAACTATTAGATCAATATTGTTAGGCCCCAACTGATAGGTCATGAATTATAATATTTATGTCCCTAATGAACAATTTTAGGTCCCTAAAGATCAAAGTCCGAAAAATAAAACATTACGAACCATGTATAGAGAATATGGAATGAGATTTGGTATTTCTCTTTCGTCCTCACTGTGAGTGTGATTTTGTCTCATGTACCATAAAATTATTTCACTCTTCTCTCCACTCATATTCACTCATTTCTTCACCGAGTGTTTTACTCCTCTCATCACTCAAGTGTTTACACTCATTCTCACTATTTTTTCACTCTTATCTCTCAGAGCTCCAACGTCTAGCTGTACCTACAAGAAAAATCAACTTAGCCATCCTTAAGGAGCTCGCAGGGTGGGGCCTTGGGGTTTCGCAAACCTGGATCCTTGTTAGACTCGTCTAATGAATCTGAGTTATTATTTACAATTTTCTAATTTTTCCCTTTGAGGGTTCAAGATTTGAACTCTGTGAAGGTAGACAATGATCCAAAGAATTTAGCATAAAGATCCAAATTTTTTGTGAAGATATTTCCTTGTTGGACTTATCGGGTAAATCTGAATCATAGTTAACAGCTTGTCGATCTACTTCTATGTTAGACCAATTATTCGTAGATGCATACAGAGATTTTAGCCAAGGGAGGTAGACACTGATCACTGACAAATGGCTATTGGATCAGTGTCCTCTCCTAACACTTGTAAAGGCAGTAAGTCCATTAAAGAACCTTCAACTGTATATCCTTACCTTGAAATGGTCAAAGGAACAGTTGCTTCCAAATATATCTTGAGTTTGTGTCACCTCATTTTCTGCAACTTTGTGCATTTAATATTTATTTAGTTAAGTGGTAGTGATCACTCTCGTTCAGGTACCCTAGTTGACCGGCAAATTTCCATAAACACATCCAGTCGGGAGAATGAATCTAGTAACTTTTTTTGTGCCTTTTTCAGCCAATATATCCTTTTGGGAAGATACTTTGGGGCTATCAGTTACCTTAGTTTCAATTTTGTTAGACTTCTTAGGAGGCAGAGCTGATGGGTTGACCTCGAAACCTTCCTTATGTGGTGCACTAGAGGCATTTTCTCCCTCACGCTCATTCATACTTCATTTTAGGGGTAAGAGAGTGTTGGTTGGTTCTGTTCAAGTGTTATAATTTACACTATAGGATAGAAGTTGTGGGTTTTCAACCTCTTAACTATCAAAATAAGAAAGCTATTAGATGATGAACCTGCATCATAGGACATATAGCAATGTTGAAAAAAATACATTTTCATTTTTGAAAAACTTTGTGAATAAGTAACAATATTGCATTATATCTTTTGAGAGAAATGATGTACAACAGTGAATTTAATAATAGTTTATGAGATAAGCAATTACAGAAAAAAGTATTATTTTTCTCTTAAAATTGTTTTAGTGCAAGAGTTTGTATATATGCATAAAAAGATAAATGATCATGTCTTTTAATTTGAAAAAGACACCCACTCTTGGCTTGGCAGTTTTAAAAAAGAAAGATTTTGTCCTCCAATATTAATGAGGTTTTGGAAAAACATTGATCACATACTCTACCTTCTAAGCAATTCTTCACTAATATCAAAAGTTTTATAATCTATATTATCAAATTATTTATCAACAAAAAAGTATATTAACAATTAACATTAATAAGAATGCCTATCATGCAGCTTTTAAATTGTAGTCAATTCTTGAAAAATAACAATTTGTAAAGCCACTAGAATTTAAGATCTCACAATTATTTTGCAACAAAATATCATCGATCGATACTTGTCAAGTATTTTTAATAAACATAATTATGTTGCAAACTATTTTAATATGATTTAAACTATGAAAATATTGAATTGTCTAACATCATAATTTAAATTTATTAAAATAAGAAATCAATGAATTAAATACTAAGTAATTATTAGTAGTACATTAACGTTCAATTTTAAATACTATAAAATTGTTAACTGATCATAACAATCGCTAGTTCTAAACAATATTGATTTAACAAGTAGAACATTATTAAACAAAATTGTGTTTTTTGTATCTTAGAGAAATATTCTAAGTTATACTTGGATTCATTAAATATGTATCTATTGTCGAAATGTTTACAAATGGTCAAATAAGTATAAAAATTATTCTAAATAAACAATTTAGGTTACTTTTATCACGTCCTATTTATGACCATAAATACCAAAATATGAACGTAAATCTCTAACTTTGTACTACGAGTTATCAATTTTTTGGGATTTCGAAAAACATATTTAGTGATTTCGGCAAGTTCTATAAGTGATTTCTAAAAATTAAATTAGTAATATCTGCTGAAGCTGTTAGTCGTTTATTCAATAGTTTATACTTTATATAGTGGGGTGTAAAACTGGGAAGGTGTAATTGTTAAGGAAATATACACTAGTATTTTTCCACTTATCAGTATTTCCTTCTATTTCCAGTTGTTTCTTACTTGTCCTATTAGACTCTAATCAAGTGGCTTAGAATAGAGGTGGTTTGTCCATAGTCACCAAGCCGTTATGTACTAGACTATTATTAGCCTCATGCTACAGCTGTGAAGGTAGAGTAAACATTATTGCCTTTTCTGTGTTTGGATAAGGTTGAAGCTCTCAAATACATTCTCTGCATTTCTTCCATTTCAAGCTTTACTCCTGCTTGTTTTCATGGTATCAGAGCGAAGTGCACGGGAGAATTAATTCTTGACTCTCACGAGAGTATTTATTCATGGCTGGTGCTCGTATTACATACCAAGATATGATGACTCCTTTGTTTCTCCATCACTTAGACAATTCCAACACCATTCAGGTCGACAAGCTTCAAGGATCGTTTGATTATCGCAGCTGGCGTCGTTCAATGGAAATCAATCTTTCTTCCAAGAGGAAATTGGGTTTTGTAACAGGTACGACATCCTTGCCTATTGATGATGAAGCTAAAGCTAAAATGTGGGAGACTTGCAATAATATGATCATGCTTGGATTACTTGCAACGTCTCACCCACCATAAAGAAATCTATTATTCATATGACTAATGCTAAAGACATTTGGAGTCATCTTGAAAAACATTTTTCTTTGACAAACGGTAGTCGTAAATATAAACTATCTCGAGATCTGTATGAATTGAAACAACACTCTGCTTCTATTACTGAATATTATACTATGTTGAAGGCTATTTGGGAGGAGTTGGATACTTTAAATATGCTTCCTGCTGTTGTAAACCCTCTACCTGATGTAGTAAAATTATTAGAGGCTATAAATCAACAAAAAGAAGAATCAAGGCTTTTTCAGTTTTTAAATGGGCTCGATGAGCAGTACACCTCTCAAAGAAGTCAACTTTTATTACAAGTCCCTTTGCCCACTGTGGAAATAGCTTGTTCTGCTCTAGAACAAGAAGAAGCACAACGTTATTTGCTGAGTTTGGACAAATCTGGGGGTGATATGATGGTTATGTATAGCAAAGGCAACCAAGAAAAGAGTATTGTCTGCAATGTTTGTGGTATGAAGGGTTACCATCAAGAAAAATGTTATCAAGTAATTAGTTATCCTCGTTGGCATCCAAAGTCCAACAGATCTGGTCAAGGGTCTAGACGTCCTTCTCATGTCAACAACAAATGGTAGAATTCCACCAAACCTTCTTCTGGATCTCAAAAATTTGCTGGAAATGCTCAATCTATTGACTCTAATGCATATTTCACTCCGGAGCAGCTTGAACAATTGGAAAAATTAGTGTCTCATCTCACTTTATCTCAGTCCAAGCAATCTGATACTGATGAGGAAATAGACTACCATTTTTCTGGCATGATTTCATGTTTCAATGTGACTGGGACTTCTACTGAATGGATTATGGATTCTGGGGCTTCTGATCATATGACTCCATACTTATCAACTCTAACCAACACACAGCAGCTTTCTAGACTGCAAAGCATTAATCTACCTACTGGTGATAGAGTTGTTATTTCTCAAAAAGGTCAGGTGTTTTTGGCCCCATCTTTAACAATTGACAATGTTTTATGTGTTCCCACATTTAAGCATAATTTATTGTCTGTACAACGCTTGCTTAGAGATAATAATTGTGATATTCAATTTTATCCTACTCATTGCACTATTGCTAATGCGGTCACAAAACAAGTCGATGTTGTTGGTATTGCCAGAAATGGTCTCTATTATGTTGACATAGCCTCTCCTAACCCTCAAAATTATAAATCTGTGGTGAATAGTTCAGTTACTTATGCTGATAGTGACATATCTCTGTGGCACCAGAGGCTAGGTCATGCCTCGTTATCCAATATTAAACACATTCACTACCTCAATCTTCAAGCTGCTGCCAATTCAACAATTATTTATGTGTCATGTCCTATGTCTAAATTAATTAGACAACCTTTTAATTTGAGCACATCACATGCTGCTGCTTCTTTTGAGTTAGTCCATATGGACATTTGGGGACCATATAAAGTCCCTTATAAATCTCGTTATAGATATTTTGTGACCCTTGTAGATGATTTTTCACGTCACACTTAGGTGTATCTCTTGAAATTAAAATTTGATGCTCTTGAAAATTTATAGTCCTTCTTGCACTATGTCTTAAATCACTTTAAATAATCTATCCAATTCATTCGTTCGGATAATGCACTGGAGTTTACCTCTGCATCTTGTCATAATTTTTTTTCAGAAAACGGTATAATACACCAAACTTCTTGCCCTCATCGACCCCAACAAAATGCTAGGGCCGAACGAAAACACCGACACATTTACACTGACACATTTTAGAAGTAGCCAGGGCTCTTCGATTTCATGCTGGCCTGCCTTTAAGTCTATGGGCTCCTTGTGTGTTAACAGCTATGCACTTGATTAATAGGATACCTACTGCTTTGCTCAAATACAAGTCACCTCATGAAGTTCTGTACAATACACTACCACAATATGACAACTTAAAATTTTTTGGGTGTTTAGCATTTTCCTATAATCCTACACCACCTACTGATAAGTTTGCTCATAGGGGTGTTCCATGTGTTTTCCTCGGGTACCCACCTGGTACGAAAGGTTATAAATTGATGAATCTTCAAACCAAACAAGACTTTACCTCTAGGGATGTTTTGTTCCAAGAAAATATTTTCCCTTTCCATAACAACTTCTCAACGCATTTTATGCAACCCACACCACCATCTATGCCAACACAACATATCACCTGTAGTGATTATTTGTTTGAGTTTGTTGAAACACCATCTGCACCTGGATCGTATACTTCACCAAATCAACAGCACATTAGCTCATCTCCTTCTCTTGTTAGCCTCGATGGTGATGAGTCATCCCATGTTAGTTCAGGTCCTTCTCATGTTGTTGTTCATGTTCGAAGTTCTACACGACTTCACAAACAGCCTGATTGGTTTCGAGTTTTTCACACAAATAATGCCTCTCTTGAACATGTTCATGCTATATTAAACCTTGCCTTTACTACAATTGATCCTACCTTCAGTTGTTTTCTAACCACTGTCACAAGTCATCGTGATCCAGTTTCCTTTAATGAAGCTGTGACCTCAGTGCACTGGGTACAAGCTATGAATCTGGAGTTAGAGGCATTAGAACTGAATAACACATGGGATATTGTCACTCTTCTCCAAGACAAAAAGGTAATAGAATCGAAATGGATTTATAAAACTAAATTTAAACCGGATGGTACTGTTGACAAACACAAGGCTAGGCTCGTGATTATGGGGTGTCATCAAAAGCCGGGTGTTGACTACTTTGAAACTTTTGCTCCGGTGGCAAAACTTACCACCGTTCACACCATTCTTGCTGTTGCAGCCACTCAGAATTGGTTCACACATCAAATGGATGTGTCAAACGCTTTTCTCCATGGAGAGTTAGCCGAAACAGTATACATGAAACTGCCCAGAGGTTACAGTCATCTTGGTAGCAGAATTTCTGTTAATATGGAGCTCTCTGCACTTTCTCCATATATTGTTTGCAAGCTAAATAAGTCCTTTTATGGTTTGCGTCAAGCACCTCGACTTTAGTTCTCGAAATTGTCTACTACTTTGCTTCATATGGATTATAAGCAATCTAAGACGGATTACAGCTTGTTCAGTAAACATACGTCTTCAAGTATCACTTTGATTCTTGTTTACGTGGATGACTTGTTACTGTGTGGGAGCTCAATGGAGTCTATTAAAGAACTGAAAGTTCTCTTGTCTCAAAATTTTCATATGAAGGACCTTGGGCAGTTGCGTTACTTCTTGGGGTTAGAGATAGACACCTCTGTTGATGGTATTTTCGTTAGCCAACGAAAATATACAATTGATATTCTCAAAGAACATAACTTGCTTCATGCTAAGCCTCTACAATTACCTCTGGATACACACATAAAGCTCACTCCTGACTTGGGTGACCCGCTCCCGAAACCTGATGTCTATCAAAGACTTTTGGGGCAGCTTATATATTTAACAATAACATGACCAGATATATGTTTCAGTGTGCAATTGTTGTCTCAATATATGAACAGACCTACAACAGCTCATCTTCAAGCAGCTTTTAGAGTGCTCAGATATCTTGCAGGGTCTACTTCTCAGGGCATTCTTTTAGCCTCAAAATCTGCAGCACAACTGACTGCTTTCTGTGACAGCAATTGGGCGACTTGTCCAGTTTCTAGGCGCTCCACCACAGGATATTGTATTTTCTTAGGGGACTCTCCTATCTCGTGGAAATCAAAGAAACAACAAGTTGTTGCGCGTTTCTCAGCGGAAGCTGAATATCGAGCCATGGCTCTTACAACTTGCGAAGTAACTTGGTTGTCAGCTTTGCTAAGGGACCTTGGCCTCGAGGATCTTCCTCCAACACTCTTGAACTGCGACAACAAGGCTGCATTAGCCATTGCAGCAAGCCCAGTTATGTATGAAAGGACGAAGCACGTTGAACTGGACTGCCACTTCGTGAGGGATCAAATCACAGCTGGGAACATCAAAACATCACATGTCTCCTCCAAGCACCAGGTTGCTGACATCTTCACCAAACATTTATCTGTTCCTCTTCACAATGCTCATATGCACAAGCTGACAGCCTCCAAGAAGTCCTCTGCAGCTTGAGGGGGGAGTGTTAAGGAAATATACACTAGTATTTTTCCATTTATCTCTATTTCCTTCTATTTCCAGTTGTTTCTTACTTGTCCTATTAGACTCTAATCAAGTGGCTTAGAATAGAGGTGGTTTCTCCATAGTCACCAGGCCGTTAGACTACTAATAGCCCCATGCTACAGCTGTGAAGGCAGAGTAAACATTATTGCCTTTTCTGTGTTTGGATAAGGTTGAAGCTCTCAAATACATTCTCTGCATTTCTTCCATTTCAAGCTTTACTCCTGCTTGTTTTCAGTAATGGCCATGAACTAGATCAGAATCATTCTCAGCGAGTCGGAATTTTTAGGCAGCGGTCCTCGGAACATGACGACGACTGACACCAGAATCTATGGGAGTAGGGGTGATAATACATGTACATGTTTCAGTGTATGCAAGTTGGGCAATGAAAGACACTTGAAAACTTGGAATAAGTTATGTTTGCTTTATATTTGAGTTTAACATTTTTAATAGTTGTGATTAGTCTCTAGTTTCAACCCTAATTTTGATTTTTATTGGATCAATTAACTGCATATGTATTGGCCTCCAGTGGTACATGAAAATTACAAGAATCTATGAAAGAACAAAAGATTTTTAGAAAGAACAAAATTTCAACTTAATAAAAAATCTAGAGACATCCGTACATGAAACTAACTATAAATTTTTAGAAAATACATATTCGACACAACGTAACAAGTAGCTAGACCCAATTTTTGCATACAAGTGATTTTACATATTTGTCTATTTGTTATCATTTACTTATTTATAACCTTTACTTTGTAATTTCTAATTAATAGAGATGTTTTTTATGTTTAAAGGAATTTTCATACGAAATTTATGTGTAATGATACAAATATTTCCAAACTAGGGCCAAAGGAGCAGTACCCTGACCAACAAACATGTTTACAGAATGGAAAAACTGGACTGAAGAGTACTTGCACGCACATAAACTCTCTCGACTAGATGTTACAAAGTTTAGTTAGTTCTTTCATCGCCATATCAAAATCTGTGTCTCCTTTTTCCCTTATTTTCTCACTCAAATACTTTGTCTTCCTCCTTACTTCATCCCCATCTTTATCCACCACCACTTTTCTTACAACTTTGGCAATTTCACCCATCTCAAAACTCCCATTCTCACCTCTTTTAACCTCCTCACCCACCCCAGCCTCCTGCACCACTCTAGCATTTAGTGGCTGATCATATTGCATTGGTATTGCGATTATAGGAATGCCAAATGTTACTGCTTCCATCACCGAACCCCATCCACAATGAGTCACAAAACCTCCAATGCTAGGATGAGCTAAAATTCTCGCCTGGGGTGCCCATGTCTCTAATATCAGTCCTCTTTGTCCGATCCTTTGGCAAAGTTCTTTGAGTGATTCTCCCAAACATTTTTGTCCAATAGGAGACCTAACAACCCATAAGAAATTTACACAACTTTGCTCTAGCCCACAAGCTATCTCTTCCATTTCTTCCTTAGACAAGAAGCACTCACTCCCAAATGAAACAAAAACCGTTGATGCCTTATCTTTCTTGTCAAGCCATTTAAAAACCATGGAATGGTCCTCTTCTTCACCATCAACTTTTCCCGAAACAAGTGGACCAACTAGTAAAATTGTTTTCTCACACAAAGTAGAAAGATAGTCATTATATTTTTCCTCCATCTCGTTACAGCTCTTGACTAAAATTACCTCATGTGATTGCCTAGCACAAGAGACGATACGTTCAATAATCTTCACATAAGGATTCATTTTCGCGCAATGCTCATACTGTGCTTGCTCATAACCTTTACAATATATTTCAGGATAAGGAAAAGGAGTGTGTGGATTGATGTGCTTATGAATTATGTATGAGCTTGTTGCTACCCCTGTTGTGATGAAAAAAACGGATGGAATGTTTTGCGACAATGCCACCTGTGGTGCCCAAAATTGAATAAAATCATATATGAGCAAATCTGGTTTTAGGTTGTAGAGAATATTGGAGAAGTTTGGGGCTGCCATATCATAGGCTTTGTTGAGAGTGGACAAGAGGTTGGGCGGGAGGCCCTTTGTTGTGTGGTAATGAGGAGGAAGATCTGGCAAATCGGGAAGATGAATCTCTATTGTTTTTATTGAGGGGTTGTTCACAAGGGTTTGTTTGATTGAGGTTATATTAACTGGGGTTGAACATAGATATATAGAAAGGCCTTTTCTTGCAAGTCTTTTGCCAAGCTCTAGAAAGGGTGATATATGACCATGGCCTAACCATGGTAACATCAAAACAGTGATGCCCCTCTCTTTATTTTCCATAATATCTCTCTCTCTCTCTCTCTCTCTCTCTCTCTCTCTCTCTCTCTCTCTCTCTCTCT
>PHNY01048781.1:0-17212 GCA_003724115.2 Anethum foeniculum
TGTGTGTGAGTATATATTGTGGGGTTACGAGAATGCAAGTGGTTAATTATGTTTCAAAGTTAAGTGTTATAATGGAATCAAAGATCGTGACAACTCAGATCTTGAACCCCGGATCTGGGGTGTTACATCAATCTTTCAGCTTGGGTTACGTATATCTAATCAACTGGAGTGTTTTCTTATTGGTTATGTTTTATAAATATATTACTGATGTGTATGATTATATACTTTTCGAGAATATTTTGCTTCCAATCGGATGTCAGCCTTGCCCAGGTTACTCGCTTCCGTATATTTCTTTTACGTAGGGACTTATATTTTCGTTTATAGTTATATATCTTTGTTTATACGACTATTTGCTAGGGTACCATCCATGTTGTTTTATTTTTTCGCATGTCTGGTTGTGTATGTCTGGTCCTCCCGTTTGAATTGTGTTAGTACTTGCTTGTCTTGTCTAGTTCATACATCTTTATGTGTTAAGTTTTGTTTATAGGCTGCTCCTAATAGTTGTTCTAGTATATGTAACTTTAGCATATTATTATTATTATTTTTAAGCTTATGCAAAATTTTTGATTAAATTTTTTGTTTATTTTATTGATGATTTTATTGATCTTGCTTGTTTTCTAAATTTAGTTTATTTTTTTAGGGTCACTTTTTTTATTTACTAATTGTTCATTGATCTTTTAAAATTAGTATTGTTGTGGTTCGTTTTTTTTCATGCTTCTTGATTTTGGCTAGCCTGCCTATTGTCTTTTTTGAATGTGAAAGTTTTAAGTTAATAGGCTAGGCCTGATTTTCTCAGAGTTCTCTGGATCTGCAATCAAGATGAGTTGTTGCTTATTATTTTTTTTTTTGCAGTATTAAGATTAGCAGGGAGAACATATTACATTTTTTTATTTTGCGATATAGCTTCTGTTATGTAAAACTTACATGTTCGTCATGATCATTAAATCTAGTTATTAGATTTAAAACGAGATATATATTTTATTACATCAATTGGCAATTTTTGAAATATTAAATGTTACTAGAAATTTTGATTGTAATTGAAAAAATAATCATTATTTTTATACGATTCTGGAGTTGTCACAAGAATATATGATATTATTTTGGAATGTGTGAAATAAAATATTTGTGATTATATTTGATTTTCTTATTTGCTCTCGAAGGCTGTGCTTACTGAAGGATTTTTTTTTTGAATAAATGTCCAGAATATTTGAAAGAAATGAGACAAGTATCGTGTCAAATTATTTTGAGATTGTGTGGACAATGGGAACAAATTGATTGTGTTAAAAAAATAATTTGGAAAATGAGATATTAATGGCTTTGAGATGATATAGAATTGTCATTCAAAAAATGACTACATTATGGACTCCGTGAAAGTGGGAGTTACGTTAATTATTTAAATATGACGAATAGTCAGTGCTTGTAACTTGAAAATTTTCGTTGAAGTAGACGACATTATACTAGAGGAGATTTCTAGTGAAGCTCGGAATAATGGAAATGAATGTAAATGTCAATTCATTTGTGAGTATGATCAAATAAAATATTGGTTATTCGATCGTGGATATAGATGAGTTGTGGTTGATTTTGATATATCATATCATGTTCTAAAGAAAAGTATTTCTAGATATGGATGTTTATTTTAAGATATGTGTTTAATTAAATCTGATCAAAATAATGAATCGAACCTGGATATTGAGAATGAACCATTGTGTATGGTTGGAAATAATTTAGAGATTTTATTCCAATAAATTTCCTAGTTCAGACACAACCACTTTAACATGTTCAATCCATTAATCTGGATTTTCCCAATGTATAAGATTTCAGCCAAATCTTTCGTCAAAAACTTTTAAAACAAACTCCCACTTTTCAAAATAAAGACACATTTTTCCAATTCGTCACAAATCTATAAACAAGCTCCCACTTGTCAAAGTGTAGACATAATTGTCTAATACATTATCGATATAATAATCCTGAATTTTACACATACCTTTTCAAAATTCACTTCCAACTTTTGAATTTTCTATCTCCAGGAAAAATCATACAACTCCTACATTTTTCATTTTCCACGCATTCAATGATTTTCTTTCACGAGTCAGATCGTTAATCAGTTAAATTATCATGTTTTCATACTAACCGATGATATCGCACTACTATATACATAATAATTTTTCATTCACTTTGAAACTAGGAAATTTATTGGAATAAAAATTCTAATACTTTTAAATTGCAAAATTGCAGTCCAGCGCAAATCTCATAGAAAACGATGGGAAAATGGTTAATGTGGAAAAAGGGAAATACTAAGTGTATGATATGTGTAAGTGGTCGGAATTTTGATAATTTTTTGTAATCGATTGACTTGTTTTGACATTTTTAGTAAGTCTTGTAAATGAATTGAAATGTGAAAGCGTTTTTTAATGAGCCGAACGAAAGGGTGTAAAGAGGATCATGATCAGGTACTTAAAATACATTGTACAAATTGGATATTAGACAGACGTGCCTGAAATAATTGGTTATTACGATATTGATATTAAATGTGATACTAATTCAACTTCAAGACAATTATTTATTTTTGTCGGAGCTGAAGTTAGGAAAGCAAAATTCATGAATGTGATTGAAAATATTTTTGGGAAAGGGTATTATGTGAAGTTGTTCATTAATGTGACTTAAAATATTAGGTCCAAAAAATTAGAATACTACTCGGGAAATAAGTGAGTAGATTTTCGGATTCATTAATGTGACTTAAAATATTAGGTCCAAAAAATTAGAATACTACTTGGGAAATAAGTGAGTAGATTTTCGGATGGTTCAAATGATTATAGGCTCCGTTAAAAGTGGCAGTTGTAAAAGTTATTTGACAAAGATGTCAAGTGGGAGATGTTAGTTTTGACATCATTGCAAATAAGAAATAAAATAAATATACACATAATATGTGAGTTACAAATTATATTAATTGGGTGATTAAATATGTAATTGTAACTTATGCAATGAAGTACATTTTTTAGGGCGGTTACACATGAGGGGTGGAGGCTATGTTTTGTTTTGCCCGTATATAGTTGGTTAGCACCAAATAAGAAAAGCATACAAGAAGATTGTGCTTTTTCTTGACATATCCGGAACCCCCTCTCCTATTCTATTTTCATTACTATAATTTAAGTTACTGTTCAATTTTGCAGGTCAAAATTACAACATAAACAACAATATCTGAATAGTAAATAAAGCTATCATAAGCTTTAACAATAAACGAAAAGTTTTAGATTGGTCTTTCACAGACGGATGTACTATCCCAGCTGATCAGGTCCTTGTTATAGTACCGGATCCTGCTTCGTAGAAGCAAGTCCAAAAACATAGGTACCAAATAGAAGGCAACACATTGGCCTTTGGCAAAAAGTGATTTTATAAATATTTTAAATAATACTTAGCCCACGCTGGACCGCCGTCAACGGCCGCTTACGCTATCAATCCAATCTTAAAATAATTTTTCCTTAAAGGAATCGAATCAATCGAAATCCTTATTTCAATATCTCCCTATTTCAAATTGTTCGGAATAATCACAACAACTGATGGCGATATAACTAGAATAATTAGTTATTCGCTAAATCATACAACAAAATACGATTTTTATAGAGTACATCTGGATAGCATAGTTATTCACTATCTATCATAAAAAGAAATTACCTTCTAGTAGAACAATTACCAGAATAACATGATGTCAATGATCCATTGATTTTCTGTACACAATATCTCACAAGCATATTTTATAAAACAGTACAGTGTTCCTGGATATAAAATACCTCTATTTTTAAATATACTAGAAAGCACTATTTGCATAATTAGAATATCACATTTTTGATATGTAAAACATTTAACTATTCTGGAAGTAGAATAGTGGGGAAAATACTTGCCTTTGGTCCTTAGCAATTAGGCACACTCGCAACTAACACAATCATCTCATTCTGGCGTCTTGTGACATCACCAACTTTATTCCAATAACTTTTTAATTTGCCATTCCTACGGGCGCTAACAACTTGACATGTAATCTCAGTCAATTTCTCTTTATTCGGTTTGTTTTGGTTATGATCATCTCGAATGACCCGCATCTATAATTAAAAGGTCCACTTTAATTGTCTAAACGATAACCTCTCGACAAACTGTCGTCTAAAACTCTATCGTCTACCCATACGATAACCCCAAATAAGGAGTAATAACACGCATCACACAAACACACAACTATTAACGGTTAAGCACATAAACATATAATGCACGTATGCACAGAATTCACGTAGCACGTAAATACATAAGACATTTAACACGTAATTCACTTCGTCAAAAGGTTCAGTTTGGTATGTTTAAAACTAAAATCAGGTCAAATATGATTTTCCGGTAAATACCTGACTCAGAAATGATTATAAAAAACTCGACCTTTTTATAGAAAAGGAACCGGATCTCGAAAGTATTTTTAATGAAAGCAGAATATTTTTAGAGTCTATAAGCGTTCGTCTCGTTAAAAATGACAAACGGTCTAATTATTATCAATAAAATATGGATAACTCAATTAATAATAGCATTAATTGACTATCCAATATTTTATAAATTTTTAGAAGCTGAAATTAATTTCCAAAACCATATTTGACTTAATTATAAACAAATATATTATATTTAGGAAAATGCTATGTACCCCAAAATGGTTCCCTAAAAAAAATCCCAAATGACATGTGTTCTACTTTTATTAGTTATAATGAAATGGACCCCCCTGCATTCACACCAACCTCCCCAATTAAAATTTTCCATTCTGCCACATCATCTTTGCCATATCATTCGGGAGCAATTTTTGGGTACCAATTTGGGGTACCTAGCATTACTCTTATATTTATTTATAAATAAAATTAATTGATTAAATGAATTAATCAATCAATTAAATGAATAAAAAATTATTCAAAATAATTACAAATAATTAAATCAAATACGAAATATTTGGAAATAATACAGAAATAATTTCTGAAATTAAAATAATTTAGTTAATTATTTAAGATAATTAACTAAATCATTTTCTGAATTAAACAAATCAATTTTTACAATAAAATTGAATATTTGAAAACAAAATTCGCAAAAACAAATATGGAATTGGGGATTGAGTGTCAGGAAGATCAAACTGTCATCCTATGAAGAACAAGGCCGGAATAATCAAGAACATCACCGGAAAACTCGCCGGTTTCTGGAAAAACCCAGATTCCTGCCGAGTTTTGGACAGTTCTGCCCAAGCTCAAACACAACGAACATCCTCATTCCAGCCCGATTTTTCAGCTTAAACATTAACAGCAAATCGTAAACATCAACAACAGCCATGATTCTCTGGCCAAAAGCGAACCAAAAACTCGTGTTTTCCGGCGAGAACACAACCGGGGTCGAACTCAACCAAAATTAACACTTAATATCTTAAATCGACTCTGGTAGACATACAAACTCGATCATATAATTATAACTAATAGGCAACCAAACATTCCGGCAAAATCACAACAGTACAGTACACAAAAACCAAACAGTATGGTTTACACCCATAAGCTCGACTAATAATTCCGGCAACCAAACAGTACGATAATAGGCAAGAATTGACTGTAAAAATCACAAGGAAACTATTGTTATCATCAAACAAACTGGAAAATCACCACACCCAAAAACCACAAATTCATCATGATGATGAACAGAGAATTTACAAAATAATTGACCTTAATCAGTGATATCGATATAAACAGAAAGGGCTCGAGGAGAGCTTTAATCAAGGTATTCAAGCTTCCCAAACGAATCAACAATGATCTGGAAATCACGAGTTAAAGTTTTGGATCAAATTTTCTCTCTCAAGATTACCTGCTAAAACTATAATTATCCTAACTTTTATAAAATTAAAGATTTATCTTTTTGGCTATTTTTAGTTTTGGAAAATAATACCCTTAATTCAAATTAACGATGCTCTGATCGCCCAGCTACCATATTTAGACTCGAAATGTTTATTTACGAGGAAAATATTATTTTAAAAATATTTTTAATTAAATATAAAATTTATAACAAAATTTTCTGAAAAATACGTATGTTTCAAGAATGCAAAAATATCGAGCCAACGAACCATTTCTAATTTTATAAAAATAAAAGTACAAATTTTGCAGGGTCTGACGTCTCGGTAGGGGTCCGATCCGAAAATTTTCAATAAACCAACATATTTTCTAAATTAGAATTGAACCCCGGAAATATTTATAAAATATTCAAACTAACGTAAAACGAGATCGAGCATATATAAATCACATATGTTATTTAAAATGAATCTAACAAACAAATATTTTCACATAAATGCATTTTAAACACGCAACAATTATCCTAAAAATAATCCGGTCCTTATGGGACCACAGATACCAATTATCACGTAATATTTTTGAACCACTAACATTTTTAAATTACATAAACACATAATATTGCATTGAACATGTAACTAAACAATCACAAAATATTCTATTTAAATATTTTCACCACTCACCCAATACTAGGATAGACACGGATAAAATACCGGTAAAAATATAAAATTTAACTTTTAAAGGACATAATTTAAATATGTCCAAAAATTCAAAAATATTACATTTATCACAAATATATGCATATTCCACCTTTAAGAATATATTTATGTTATCAATAAATAAACTTTTAAACCCGGATGAACTGCCAGTTATAATTTTGACGAGGATAAATATTTTCCCGATCCCTACAATTTTAAACAAACTTAGTTTGCCAATACCGATACAATGATCGGCTTTTAATAAAATTATGAAAATATTAAAAGTAGATCGATACTGGACCAACAATTAACACATTGACCATTTAAGAACGAGAAAACATTAGACAAGAATAAAATATCCATAATTTTATTCCTCAAAATTGGACTACTTACATAAAACATTCACATGATAATAAAATAAATTCTGAAAACGCGGGATATTACAATCTACCCTCTTATAAGGAATCCGTCCTCAGAATCAGCCGAAGAAGACGCTAAGGTCCTTCTTGACAACTTTTTAGTTAAAAATCACAATTTCCACTAAACTAATTCTTTAATCTTTAATATCCATTCAATCTATCTGAAACTCTTACTGGGTTTTCCACATAGGACAAACCTGGTGTAATCACTATCCATATTCATGCGCACTCACGAACCAATCATTTGGGTTCAGTTGCTCTTCAATTTAATAGAAGATACCACATTGCACACATTCCAAAACTGACAGTAACCTTAATCCATATATTACTTTCTGAAATCTCGGATAAAATCTTAAATTTCTTGTCTAACACCTTTGCCACTTAAGCTTCACTTCGCACTATTGTCTCATCCTTATAAAATTTGACCAACTCCTCGATATGATAATCTTCATTGATGGAGAGAGGAAAAAAGCTGAATTCACTATACGCCAGTATTCCAATTGCATCATGACCTGTTATCGCTCATGGTAATCCTATCACAAAGTCTTACTTTTAACTTGGCATGAGTAACACATCCTAACTTGGTTTGGCATACCTTCAAATATTCCAAGGATTATAAATTAATGGAATCTTGAGAAGAAAGGATACCATATGGTAACAGATGTCCCACAAATTTGGGTATCAAATTATAAATTTTTGAACAAATATTGTTAGAATGAAGGAATAACTGAGAGATCTGTATGATCAAAAGAACCCGACGTTGTGCGCCTTAGCTCTGACATTTACAACAAAAGGTGATCAATCTTTATTGTAAAATACAACACACCAGTAATGGCGTCCCATCTAACTTCTTTCACACAGACAGAAAGTCCTGGCGTCCCATAAAAATAGGGTTGTTCGTCTCAGTCGAAGTAAAGAAATATGAGAAGAAATAAAAATCAAATGAATATGGAATATTTTCAAACAAATGATTCCTTGCACACTTTGGATCAAAACTGAAAAGATTCCAAAGGCACTATTTCTGGAGGAATAAATAGCCAAGATAGAATATACTGGCACAAAAAGTGCAAGTAGTGCTACATTACCAATAAAACTATCCACTGTAAAAGAGAAGTTGAAGTTCGAATATTATAACATGATAGAGCTATAAAACCTGAAAATAGGCTTCATAATAGCCTCGGGCATATTTACACCATAAACATGATTGAACACAAGTGTCAAAATATCTTTTTCAGAAAGAGGGAATATATCCTCTAACCAATGTTTCTTTTAGAAACATGCCAAAACAATTTATTGTTAAAGAATGTATTTCCAAGGTCTTTAAAAATGCCTTCCTAATCAGTTCTTTCGATGGCTCGCCATCTACTTCTAAACTCTTTTTCTTCACGTCGTTAGGTAAACGATATTCTATGCCGTCGTCAATTCGTAGTAGCCTCAGAAGATTCCACAGTAGACATCTACAGCTTCTAGGAGTTCTATCTAGCTCAGTGCAATCATATCAAACGAGCACGCCTATCTTAACTTATTCATTGGAACTATATCCAATAGTCCAATACGAACTCTATATGAGCTCTGGCGTTCTCACATAACTATACACACTCATACACACTCTCGTTTCTAGTTTACTATAACCTCGGCTCTGATACCACTCCGTAACGCCCTCAAATCCAGAGTCAGAGGATTTGGTCGTCACACTGAAATCTCAAAAGAATAAACTTGTTTAACAATTGAAATAATCTTCAATTACTGGCCATCAGTTGAAATATAAGATCAGACCCCAACTAAACCAAGATCTTTTAGGTTACAGTTCTAGAAAAAAGAAACCAAATTCCACAAATAAAAATTTCCTTTTTCTTTTAATATTCTTTTTCCACAATTTGCAACTCAAAACTTAACCCACTAGTCTAACTTCGAAAGGAAGTATACTAGGCCCAATTACATGATAACATAACTAATATAATTAAAAACAACTTAATACAATAACACTTACTCTATTTTCGAGTACCCAGGCCCCACCATCTTCACACAAAAACCTTTCTTTCCTTCTTCCAAACTACGCAGCTAAACTCCGCCAGTCTACCTCTCCCTGAAGGTTAAATTTAAAACAGGCAAGTATGAGCGAAAGAAATGCACAGCAAGTATATTAAAAGCATAATTTGATAGTTATAAAATAATTACTAGTTTCAAATAAAACTGATATCTGCTATCGAGCAGAACATTTCAAATGATAAGTTTCTTTGGAAGCGAAGAAGCAGTTAAAATTTGTTTCCTTAATATCACCAAAACCATTTTGATATCTTGCAATAATTTTCCGCTTAACCTTTTTGATATTTCAGCAATAGATGCTTTAGCCATAATTTGAAACTCATTAAAGAAACATAATTAGTAAAACAGTATCCACAGTAATATCCGATGAAAAGATAAACAACAATATCTGAACAGTAGATAAAGCTATCATAAGCTTTAACAATAAACAACAAGTTTTAGATTGGTCTTTCAAAGACGGATGTACTATCCCAGCTGATCAGGTCCTTGTTACAGTACCGGATCCTGCTTCGTAGAAGCAAGTCCAAAAACATAGGTACCAAATAGAAGGCAACACATTGGCCTTTGGCAAAAAGTGGTATTATAAATATTTTATATAATACTAGCCCACGCTGGACCGTCGTCAACGGCCGCTTACGCTATCAATCCAATCTTAAAATAATTTTTCCTTAAAGGAATCGAATCAATCGAAATCCTTATTTCAATAACTCCCTATTTCACATGGTCCGGAGTAATCACAACAACTGATGGCGATATAACTAGAATAATTAATTATTCGCTAAATCATACAACAAAATACTATTTGTATTGAGTATATCTGGATAGCATAGTTATTCACTACCTATCGAAAAAAGAAATTACCTTCTAGTAGAACAATTACCAGAATAACATGATGTCAATGATCTATTGATTTTCTGTACACAATATCTCACAAGCATATTTTATAAAACAGTACAGTGTCCGTGGATATAAAATCCCTCTATTTTTAATTATACTAGAGAGCAGTATTTGCATAACTAGCATAACACATTTTGATATGTAAAACAATTAACTATTCTGGAAGTAGAATATTGGGGAAAATACTTGCCTTTGGTCCTTAGCAAATATGCACACTCGCAATTAACACAATCATCTCAGTCTGGCGTCTCGTGACATCACCAACTTTATTCCAATAACTTTTTAATCTGCCGTTCCTGCAGACACTAACAGCCTGACATGCAATCTCAGTCAATTTCTCTTTATCCAGTCTGTCTGGTTCTGATCATCTCGAACGACCCGCATCGATAATTAAAAGATCCACTTTAATCGTCTAAACGATAACCACTCGACAAACTGTCGTCTAAAACTGTATCGTCTACCCATACGATAACCCCAAATACGGAGTTATAACAGGCATCACACAAACACACAACTATCAACGGTTAAGCAAAGAAACATATAATGCATGTATGCACAGAATTCACGTAGCACGTAAATACATAAGCCATTTAAAACCTAATTTGGCTTAATTATAAATAAATATATTTTGTTTAACTACTTATAAATAAAATTAATTGATTAAATGAATTAATAAATCAATCAAATAATTAATTAATTAATTAATCAAAATAATTTACAAATAATTAAATCAAATGCAAAATATTTAGAAATAATATGGAAATAATTTCTGAAATTAAAATAATTTAGTTAATTATTTAAGATAATTAACTAAATCATTTTCTGAATTAAACAAATCAATTTTTGTTATAAAATTGAATATTGAATTATATTTTAAAAAAGAAATTCCCAAAAACAAGTATGGAATTGGGGATTGAGTTTCAGGAAGATCAAACTGTCTCCCTATGAAGAACAAGTCCGGAATAATCAAGAACATCACCGGAAAACTCGTTGGTTTCTGGAAAAATCCAAATTCCGGCCGAGTCTGAACGATTCCGGCTAAGCTCAAACACAACGAACAGCCTGTTTCCAGCCCAGTTTTTCAGCTTAAACATTAACAAACATTAACAGCAAATCGTAAACATCAACAACAACCATGATTCTCCGGCCGGAAATGAACCAAAAACTCGCGTTTTCCAGAGAGAACACAACCCGGGTCGAAACTCAACCAATATTAACACTTAATATCTTAATCGACGCTAGCAGACATACAAACTCGATCATTTAATTATAACTAGCAAACAACTAACAGAGAATCCACAAATTGAAAACAACAAACGTTTTACACCCACAAGCTCGACTAATCATTCCGGCAACCAAACAGTACGCTAATAGGCAAGAATTGATTGTAAAATCACAAGGAAACTATTGCTATCATCAAACGAACTGGAAAATCATCACACACGAAAAGCACAAATTCATCAAGATGATGAACTGAGAATTTACAAAATAATTGACCTTAATCATTGATATCTGTGTAAACAGAAAGGGCTTGAGGAGAGCTTTAATCTGGGTATTCAAGCTTCCCAAACGGATTAACAACGATCTAGAAATCACGAGTTAAAGTTTTTGATCAAATTTTCTCTCTCAAGATTATCTGCTAAAACTATAATTATCCTAAATGTTTATGAAATTAAAGATTTATCTTTTTGGCTATTTATACTTTCTGCAAATAATACGCCTAATTAAAATTAACGATGCTCTGATCGCCCAGCTACAATATTTAGACTCGAAATGTTTATTTACGGGGGAAATTTTATTTTAATAATATTTTTTATTAAATATAAAATTTATGTCAAAATTTCCAGAAA
The DNA here is from genome assembly GCA_003724115.2 of Anethum foeniculum. Taxonomy (NCBI): domain Eukaryota; kingdom Viridiplantae; phylum Streptophyta; class Magnoliopsida; order Apiales; family Apiaceae; genus Anethum; species Anethum foeniculum. The sequence goes on from PHNY01048781.1 coordinate 11,748, forward strand.
GTTACGTATGTTTCAAAAATACAAAAAAAATCGAGCCAACGAACCATTTCTAATTTTATAAAAATAAAACTACAAATTTTGAAGGGTTTGACGCTCGGTAGGGGCCCGGTCCGAAAATTTTCAATAAACCCCGAAAATAATTATAAAATATTTTCTAAATTATAAATGAACCCCAAAAATAATTATAAAATATTCAAAGTAACGTAAAACGAGACGGAGCACATATAGATTACGTACGCTATTTAAAACGAATCAAACAAACAAATAATTTCACATTAATGCATTTTAAACACGCAACAATTATCCTAAAAATAATCTGGTCCTTACAGGACCATATATACTAATTATCACGTAATATTTTTGAACCAGGAACATTTTTAAATTACATAAACACATAATATTGCATTGAACATGTAACTAAACGATCACAAAATATTCTATTTAAATATTTTCACCACTCCCCCGATACCAGGGTGGACACGAATAAAATACCGGTAAAAATATAAAATTTAACTTTTATAAGACATAATTTAAATATGTCCAAAATTTCTAAAATATTACATTTATCACAAAAATATGCATATTCCACATTCTAGAATATTTTTATATTATCAATAAATAAACTTTTAAACCCGGATGAACTACCAGTTATAATTTTGACGAGGATAAAATATTTTCTCAATCCCTACAATTTTAAACAAACTTAGTTTGCCAATACCGATACAACGATCGACTTTTAATAAAATTCGAAAATATTAAAAGTAGATAAATCTTTCACAATACTAACAGGGATCGATACAGGACCAACAATTAACACATTGACCATTTAAGAACGAGAAAACATCAGACAAGAATAAAATATCCATAATTTTATTCCTCCAAATTGGACAACTCACATAAAACATTCACATGATAATAAAATAAATTCTGAAAACGTGGGATATTACAACATTTACCCATCTAATACTTTGAAATGACGTCATGGTGTACTTTTTTTTTTATTGTGAGTTTGGAAAGTCCTCATAGCACTGTAAATCAAGAGTAACTCCACATGTAAGTAATACATTAATGGTCACATGTATCTTATGTTAAATACATAATGAACATATAAAAAATTTACTAAAGTTTCTATAAGCGCTTTCACATTCCTGTAATATATAGCGTTGGTCTTTCGAGCTGGATGCATAAAATAAATCACCTCTATTTTCATATTAATGGCAACCAATACCCAATGTTTTCTGCATTTTTTATTATAGTTAGAAGCAATTACAAATAGTTGATAAACTTCTACGTGTATATATAAAATGTCTTACGAAACATTATATGGCACAAGATGTATGTGGTCTTGGTCTATATGTCCCAGCAAACACTTGGGCCGAGGATGTATCAGAGCTCTTTATCAATGGAGATACAAGATGAGGTGATACAAAAGAGAACTTCGTGGCCAGGTCAGGTTTTTAGAAAGAAAATCCTCACACAAATACTTGAAAGTCAGAAAAATAATATTGGAATTAATTTTGAAAGTAGTAAAACTTTTTGAGTAATTTTATTACCTAATGTAAAAGATGAGACTAGATGCACTTAACCATTGGGCATCCAGTACCTCCAAAACATTTTCATTGTGAATATGGTCTTTCCAGGGATCAGCATTGCAGTGAAGTACTCCCATATCAACCTCTATATCCGTGGCACGATCGAACACGACAGCAAGGCGAACAAAGTCTAAAACTCCATCGTGACAAACATCTTCGGGGAGTGGATAACCTAGTTGTCTCAAAGATATATCAACAATTGACTCCAATGTTTTTTCCTTTTATTTTTCCTCAAGTTTCTTATAGTCCATGTGATGCTTACTCTTTTTCTTTTTCGTGGTCTTTGGAGGCGTCTAGAAAAATAAAAAAAGCATATAGATATCAGACAAGAAGATGGCCAGGTTTATATATAAAACAAACAACTTGTATTTATATGCTTGACCGCTTTTTCTTTTTCGTGGTCTTTGGAGGTGTTTGGGAAAATTTAAAAAAACAAATAGATATCAGACAAGAAGATGGTCTGGTTTATATATAAAACAAACAACTTGTATTTATATGTTTGATCTCAATTTTAGTAGAGACCAATTTGCGTGGCCATGCAAGAAAGTATCCCGAAGCTTTCCCAACAAGATTGGCCTCGTCACAAGGTATAGGAAGTGGTACATTATACTCATACTTTTCTGCTACCTCAATCTGCACCTTCACATATTCTTCTTTCAAAGGAAGACCATGAAGTATCCTATTAGTGAGGTCATTATGCAACATTCCTCATCCAACGTATCTATAACCGGGATCCAGGGATCCAGAAACAGATAACATACATTTTTCTCCTGAAATTCGAAATATTAAACCAAGAGGACATGATACTTCGACCAATGTTGGTTAGAACAAATAAAAATTACCTAAAATAGTAGATGTAATCTCTAATTATTTGAGATTGATAATTTCTTTTCATTCAGGATAATACATTTCTGATCATTGATGAAACAACAGTCCTAAAATAAAACAGAATCATGACTTATGAAATATTATTCATGTACTAGGTAATGATTTGAAAATTTAATGAAGTTTAATTTCTTGGCAAAAAAAATTATAAAAGAAAGTTGTTAATGATGATTTTTTAAGTAGTGCACGTTGGTCTTAATTTGTTATGGATTCTAATCTCACAGCACAAATGTTGTTTTCTGTTCAAAAGTCAAACCACTATTAAAAGAAAATAGTATTCGGTATTCTAATTCTTATTATATTACTCTATCATATTAACAGAGGTAGGAGTTGCAATTAGTCGAAATTTCATTTCAAATGCCAGGAGGCAAATTTTGACTAGCTGTTGATATATAAATATGGAGAGGCATTGCAACACAATGTTATCAGAGTTAACAACCTACACATTTGCTTCACATCGATATTACGTATTGTATTAATGATAAAATATTATATTGAAAGAGTGCTTCTAGATTTAAATCTAAATATGAAACTATGTTCAAAGTCCTAAAAAAACAGAATTATGATTTATAATTTGAAAGTGCAGTATTTGAAGTTACAACGAGTTGTACGGCAGTCTCAAACCTACTAGAAAGAGGACCGGTATAGGCTATACTCGGGATCCTTTGATACATCCGTTATTGGGAACCACATAATATTAATTAATGGACCTCTACCACTTTTATTATATTGAAATTTTAGTGTGACGAACAAAACCTCTAAACTTGAATTTGGGGATATGTAACGGCTAAATAATAATAAAAATTTATCGTAGAAAAGAAACTACTATACTAGTGAAAATATCCAATAAAATTATGTTATATACTTTGAATAAAGTAATCAATAAAAAGAATGAGATACTGATGTATACTATGACCCCTATAAACTATTATTTTTTAAATTAATAACCACTCTAATATAATATATTTATTCGTTCCGACTTGCGCCAATTCAAAAAATGACCACAACCAATTTTGATAGGATAATAAGATAATAAATTTTAAAAAACTCTAATAGAAATATATGGATCCAAAAATATCACGAATTAATAATTTTTCAAAATCATAAAGTAATATGCCTATTGTAATTTCATAAAACATAATAGTATGTTATCTCTTATTTTCTACAACTTAAATCTAAAATCTAAAAATCATAACTTATACTTATTGAATTCAAAAGTTCGGGTCATTAGGCATCTTTAATACGTTGAGTGATTATTTATGTATAAGGTATTAATATTATATCCTATTTAACATCTTCTTGAGATCAACATATATATTAAATCTTTTCAATATAATATTTTGAATTAGTGGCTATTATATATCAAATTAAGTATAAAATATAAATTAGAATAATTTATATCATTTGTATTTATAAATAAAATAATATTTTATTTAATAACCGAAAACTCTCTAAAAATAAATAAATTCCTTGTCTCAACAATATTAATTTATACAGATTTTCAGTGCTAGGATATTTATGAACCCAAGGATGTAAAACCAATTGCTAGTAGTCTACATTGGTTTTTCCGTGTAGAATGAGGCTGGTGTGCTAATTCACTACAAAATATATATAAAAAATTATTGAAGACATTGGTTTTTCCGTGTAGAATGAGGCTGGTGTGCTAATTCACTACAAAATATATATAAAAAATTATTGAAGACTCGGGGAGCATCTTCTCATTTATTTATCCCCTAGAGAAATTATATTATTGTAGATTCAGTGTCGTCCCTGTCCGAGAAGGAGAGATACATTTAATTAAAAAAAGAGAAAAAAACAATTTAATTTATAAAATGCTTGACAAGTTTTATTCGTAATAGAAAGTACAAAGCAAGGTACATTTATGAGCAACTCCGTGTCAAGAGGGGTGCCAACGCCATGTGGCATGACGTGCATTGGCACTCTTGTTAGCACTCCATTGGAGTTGTTGGGATGCCAATGGATGCCAAGTGAGGTGGCATGGGGTGCCAACTTGGGGTGTCAAAAATTGACATCCTATAAAGTAGGGTGCCAACTTTTTTTGTGGTCCCAATGGTGAATAAATTATTATATTTCTAATATATTTATATTAAAATATTTCTTTTGTTAGGTGAGTGAAGTTGTCATCTAGAGGTGCCAACCATTGGAGCGTTTTATGAAAAAGGAGTGCCAAAATTGATATGGTTGAGAGAGAACATTAAAAATAATATTTTTGATTATGTGGTAAAGTTAGCACCCTTGGAGGGGTGCCAACCATTGGAGATGCTCTAACACTTGAAACAAATATGTAGATTCAACAAATTAAGAAGCACACCACTTATTTGTACTTAAGAATTACATGTCACATAATGGAACATTGAGCTGTTCGCGAACCGAGCTGTTCGCGAACAAGCTCGAGCTCGGCTCGTTAACGGTTTGGTTCGGCTCGGTTCGTTAAGGGCTCGAGCTCGAGCTCGAACACAAAAAAGTGTTCGTTAAGAAAATGAGCTCGAGCCGAGCTTTTGGCATGTTCGGCTCGAGCTCGGCTCGGTTCGGCTCGAGCTCAGCTCGGTTCGACTCGAAAAAAAATTAAAAAAATATGATTTTATATTTTTAATTATTACGAATATTTTTCTGATTTAAAAAAATATTTTTTAACGATCCAGCTGTATGGATGTCAAGATATATATATATTTTTAGTGATATGATAAAAATTCAGAAAAAAATAAATTAATTTGGTTTGATATTTTAAAAGTTAACTAGTTATTTGACTAGTATTTCTAACTTAGTGTTTAGTCCCGGATTAGTGTTTCGATTTTTTAAAAAATATTTCTCAACGATCCAACCGTACGGATGACAAAATATATATTTTTTAGTGATATGACATAAATTTTAGAAAAAAATAAATTAATTTGGTTTGATATTTTAATAGTCAACTAGTTATTTGACTAGTACTTCTAACTAGTGTTTAGTCCCGGATTGGTGTTTCGA
>PHNY01048833.1:7843-23813 GCA_003724115.2 Anethum foeniculum
TTAAATCATCGGGCAAATGCAAGTAATTCTTCAAGGCTATAAAAGGTGTGGGAAGACGATTCGAGTGGACTTCTGATTGTGAGGAAGTGTTTCGAAAATTGAAGGAACATTTGTCTTCTCCCCCACTGTTATCCAAGCCTATTGAGGGAGAGACGCTAATCCTCTATTTGGCAGTCTCTGACTACGCTGTGAGTGGAGCATTGTTAAGGGAAGAGGGAGGCTCTCAGCTACCGGTCTATTATGTAAGCAAACGCCTATTGGATGCAGAGACAAGGTACTCCAATATGGAGAAGTTGGTCTACGCCTTAATCCTAGCCTCAAGGAAATTACGACCCTACTTTCAGGCACATAAGGTAGAGGTCCGCACCTCGTACCCTTTACGACAAGTTCTTCATACACCGGAAGCATCTGGGAGAATGCTGAGATGGCCCGTTGAATTGGGACAGTTTGACGTTGAGTATAAACCAAGGAGTGCTATCAAGGAGCAGGTTCTTACAGATTTCCTTTTAGAATTCCCACTTCAACTCGAAGGAGACGCTCTGGCGATAATACCCACTTCTCAGGCCTCGGAAGAACCAGAGCCTACGACGCCGGTTCCATGGTGGACATTATATGTGGATGGAGCAGTCAATAATGAAGGGGCTGGAGCTGGCATCGTCTTGATAAGTCCNNTTATGTGGAGCTATTCATCTAGAATTCAAGGTTACTAATAATGATGCGGAATATGAAGCCCTTATCGCTGGTTTGAAGTTGGCAGCGGAAATGAAGATTGAGAACTTGACTGTTTTTAGTGATTCCATGTTAGTAGTTTATCAGGTGAACGGGGGATTTCATGTTCGAGGGCCTCGCACTGAATTATATATGAGGTGTTGTCAGCATTTACTTGGAATATTCAAGTAGGCTCGTCTCAATCAGCTCCTTCGGGGAAATAATTCTGAAGCTGATGCCTTGGCGAAATGCGCCTCTCAAAAGGATACCGCCTTGCTTAGAGTTGTGCCTTTAGAAATCCAGAAGCAACCTAGTGTTCCAGAGGCTGAGTTGATGGTAGTAGAGACTGTCGAAGAAAGGACTTGGAGAACTCCTATCTGGGAATATGTTAGAGAAGGGATTCTACCGGAAGACAAAGTTGAAGCCAGGAAAATCAAATATAAGGCGACACGTTATGTGGACTATGAGGGTTCCTTATACAGGAGAGGTTTTAACCAACCTCTCCTCAAGTGTATAGCAGGGGAAGAATGTGATTATGTCCTGAGGGAGGTTCATCAAGGAATCTGCGGCAATGACTCGAGGGGTAGCTCTTTGGCACAAAAAATTCTGCGGCAAGGATATTTCTGGCCTACGCTACAAGAAGATGCTTTTAACCACGTGAAAGCATGCGACAAGTGTCAAAGGTACGCGAATTTTTCTCATAAANATGCTGCTCATCTTACTTCATTAGTCAGTCCTTGGCCATTTGCTATGTGGGGGATCGACTTGATCGGAGAAATCCCTAAGGGGAAGGGGGTGTTAAATATGCGGTAGTTGCGGTGGACTATTTTACTAAGTGGGCGGAAGCAGAGCCTTTAGCTACAATTACTGCTAAAAATTTGAGGGATTTCATCTATCGCGCTATCGTGTGCCGCTTCGGAGTTCCTTATAAACTAATTTCGGATAATGGAAAGCAATTCGAAAGCAAGGAAGTGAGAGAACTTTGTGATAACCTCAAAATTGTGAAAGGATTTTCAGCAGTTAGTCATCCTCAGACTAATGGTCAGACAGAAGCTATTAACAAGATCATCAAGTACACTCTGAAGGCTAAGCTAGAGGACAAGAAGGGAGATTGGCCCGAAGAATTACTAAATGTTTTTTGGAGTTATAACACTATGCCTAGAACTACAACTGGGGAGACACCTTTTTCGCTGACTTATGGGTGTGAGGCCATGGTCCTAGTGGAGATAGGCGCCGGGTCGTTTTGTAGAGATCACTATAATCCGGAGGTCAATGAAGTCAATCACAGGCTCCATTTGGATACAGTGGAGGAGGTCAGAGCCCGTGCACAGATGAGGCTAGCCTCTTATCATCAGAGAGTGGCTAGGCATTACAATACAAAGGTGAAGGCTAGACCTTTGAAGATAGGGGACTTGGTCTTACGGAGAGTGATGCCAAACACCAAGGTTCAGGGTCATGGAGTCTTTGGTGCAAATTGGAAAGGGCCGTATGTTGTTCGAGCAGCTTTGTGGGAGGGAACTTACTACCTCTCCCATCTTGATGGAAAGCCTATACCTCGTGCATAGAACATGGAGCATTTGAAGAAGTATTATCAGTAGAGTGAGATACTCTTATTATTTATGCTTTAAACTGTATTTTATTGCTATAAAGTCTAGGGGGTAGTGCATGTACTCCTCCTTGGCCAGGAAGTATCCTATATTTATGAATAAAACATTCCTTTCGATCTTCTTTCATTGGTAGCTTTTTACGTGAAATTATATTTTGAAGCCTCTTCCATGAGAAGAGGATAGCTTGTAGCCTCTCCTATGAGGAGAGGATAACAAAATATTCAGATGACCCGTACTTCCAGAAAGTTTGAATATTTTTTGCGCTTCTCCTGTGAGAAGGAGTTATCTTCCTTTGAGGAAGAGGCCGGCAATTCTCCTGTGAGGAGAAGTTATCTTTCTTTGAGAAAGAAAGCCACCCTTTATAGTTTGGCCAATCCGTACTTCCGGAGACTCCAAACTTCTTTTGGCACTTCTTCTTTGAGAAGGAGTTTTTCCCTTTGAGGAAGAAGCCATAAAATGTTCAGATAACTCGTACTTCCGAGAAGTTTGGATATTTTCGACGCTTCTCCTGTGAGGAGAGGTAATCTTCCTTTGAGGAGGAGGTCGGTAATTCTCCTTTGAGCAGAAGTTATCTTTCTATGAGAAATGAGCTATTTTTGAAAATTTGGACAATCCGTACTTCCGGGTAGTCTGAATAAATTCTTGGCGCTTCTTCTGTGAGGAGGAGTTATCTTCCTTTGAGGAAGATGCCAGCAATTCTCCTTTAAGGAGAATTTATCTTCTTGTGAGGAAGACACCATCCTTTAAAACACGACAGATGACCTCGTACTTCCGGGCGTCTAGGTGATATTTTGGACACCATCTCCCTTGCAATACTTTGGTTCTGTAATGCTTTGTTTAACACTTTTTGTGAAAAAGTCTTCTATGGGGAGAAGTGATCTGAGAAAGTTTAGGGGCAAGATCCTCTATTCTTTAGAAAGGCAAGGCCCTTGTTATATTTTTTAACAATTTTAGTCTTTTACAAAGGGCGAGGCCCTCTATCTTACTTTGGCCAGTCCATTATCTAGGGGGAAGCCCTTGATCGTACCTAGTAAAGGTATTGAAAAATAATTTGCAATTAAGACAATATGTAAAGAAAACAAAAGTGGAATTAAGGGCGAGACCCTTCATTAAAATATTATCAAAACAAAACAAAAGTACTAGACGGGCACAGCCCCACAAAGTTTAAAAAACCATAAGTTATTACAGCTTGCGAGGCCGTTAGTGGAGGGCCCGCATCTCCAAAGTTCTAGCAATGATAAATAAAGTTCTAAGTCATGAGGCGGCAGTTTCAGTAGGTGAGGCTACAGATGGCTCAGCTTTCTTCCCTCCTTAGGTCATCTCGCCTTCAGTCTCCCCCTTGCTTTTCAAAGCAGCGAGCTCCGTGGCAATCTTCTTCTCGAGATCAGCCTTAGCCTTTGCAATCTCCGCAGCATACTTAACTTTAAAATCAGCCATGAAACTGGGAGTTGAAGGGGCGAAGTGTGAAGCCCAGTTGTAGTCAGGGTCTGCAGCAAGGAAGCTGTAAAGGTAACCGGCGAATCCTTGAGAATAGGCTTGGCTGAGTTCTAGATCTTTCTCGCCCTGAAGTCTTTCATTTTCGGCCTTCAGCCTTGAAATCTCCTTCTCATGGGCTTCGCCTGAAGTTTTAGCCTCGCTTTTAACCTTGGTGAGCTCGTCCTGGAGGTTTTTGAGAGCATTTTTATGACAGAGACGCTCGTCCTCAATAGTCTTCTCGGCTCCATCTACCAGACCTTTGTAATAGTCGCGAGAACTAGTAACATTAGTCAAAGAGGACTGAAGCTTGGAGTTCTCGCTTTCTAACGATTTTAAAAGGTTAAGGCCGTGGAAGAACGTCTCGCCTAGGGCCTGTTTGAAACAGAAGCTGAACTCTGTTTTTCCCCGTTTACTCTAGTTAGAAATGTCCTCGTCTCTATAATTGTCATTGGCAAGATTGCCAAAAATCAATGCAGCAGCAGAAGCTTCGTCAGCACTTCCCTTGTTTTTCTTGAAAGCGTCGCCCTTGGAAGAAGGGTCGACAATGGTTACCTGAGGCTTTCTCTTGTGCCTTGCTTATTGATTTTGTGCGTTCTTCTCTTTGTTGGGAGGAGGTGGCGGGGCTGTAGTCACTGTTACATTGGCAGAAGGCGTCACTTTCTTTGAAAAAGGATTTTCTCCGAAGGGGAGCTCCATTGCTTTACCTGAAAATAGACCAAGTTAAAAGGAAGGCGAGGAATAATAACAATGACTAAAAGGAAGTAAAAAAAAATATAATAAGAAAGAGGCGAGGCCTCTACCTTTACCATTAAGAACCTTTATTTTCTTTTTTAGAAGTTTCGGCGATGTTTTCCTTTTAAATTCAATGTATTTTACAGAAGCGACTCCTTGGTTGTAAAAACCATGGGCGAGAAGATTATCGAAAGATATCAATTTGTCAAGCTCTTTATCCTCCCTTAGAAGGTTAGCGATTTCGTTGGCTCTTCGAAGAGCCTCGCCTTAAAGTTCGACTTGGGACGGTTTGTCTAGTAACAAGGAAAGTAAATGATAAGGGCGAGAATTATGAGAAATTACGGCAGAAGAATAATTATAAAAGTCTCGCTCACTTACGTGGATTAAGGTTAAATTGTGTTCTAACTCTGGGGACGTCATACAAATAGAAGAAATCTGGTTTCCAAACTTTCATGTTGCTCGGATTACCTATTGAGAAGCCCTTTTTGTTATGACTAGGACAAAAGGCGAGATAGTAAAATCCTAAATCATTACCGCTTCGCCTCAAGCCAACGAAGTGCGAGATCTCAATCATTGTTGGAGGAGGGAATCCTTTGTTACGATACATCATATAGAGACCTATCACCAATCTGTAGATGTTGGGCGAGAGCTGGATGGGAGCAATGCTGTAGTAATTTATAATTTCCAGAAGAAAAGGGTGCATGGGATAGCCAAACCCTAATTCCACGAGTTTGTTCGTCAGTACCATGTGAGGAGTGGGAAGTCTTGTATCCGGAAAATAGTGCATTCTCATCTAGGAACGAGGTCTTAACCATCTTCCAGAAAGGTTATAATATTCTATTAACCACATTATTTCTTCCGAAGAAATTTCGGAGGCGAGGCATGCGCAAGATATTATGTTTTGTGATTTTCTTACCTCAGACTTTTCGCTTTCTTTGAAATCTGGACCAAAATCTAGGTCGACTTCGCATTCTAATACAGGGTCTCTATAAGGTTTTCCTGGAGGCGAGGGCATTTGAAAAGCACATCTTAAAGGGGAAGCAGAAAACACTTCGTCCTCTACCAAATTATCCTGATCATCTTCACTTTCAGTTCGTGAACAGCTCTCATCCAGGCTCATTAAATCCTTGCCCTCGGAGTTTGAATTGTCTAAACAATCTCGCATCCCAGGGATAAGATTGATATCTTTTCCGCGTCCTCGCCCTAGCCGTGACGGACCAGCATTATCTTGACTAAAGTAATGAAGAAGGTCATTAGTTTTTTCAAGAGTGTCGTCTATCTCTCCCGCTTGATAAACACTATCTAAATCGTCGGCAAGGATTATTGGATGAGAGCTGGTATCAGATAAGGAAATGAGTTTTTGCGGGTCATGTGCTCTAAGCCAACTAGGGCGAATAACTTCTTTTAGTTTTCTTTGGTTCGGAGAAGGGCGAGTTGATGAATGGTGTGATGAATTGGAGGGCGACGTTGTGTTGCCCTCTTCCCGCGGTAAGTCTCCTTCGTTTAACATCTGAAAAGCAAAAGGGCGAGGACGTCAAAAAGAAGAAGAAAGGGAAGGATAAGTATGATTTGTGGGAAAATTCCTCGCCCTTGAACCTATAAATATCTGCTCTAAGAGGAAACTCTCTTACAGAACTACTAGTCGCACCTAAGAAGAATCTATCTCGTTTGGAGTCAACATTTACATATAAGAAATAGTAATAAAAGGAGAAGAGTTGAGAAATTTCGTACCTTAAAAATTGAGAGTTAGCAGGAAAATGGTGTCGCCTGGATAATGAATCCTCGCCTGTGCTATAAGAGAAGATTTTGGCAGTAATTTGTTACAAGTAGACTAAGGAAAGAAGAATTGGGAGATGGTTTATATAGAAAGAGGAAAGAGAAGAAATAAGGGGACAGGGCTGCCACGTGTCAGAATATTATTAGATCTTGGAATGCGCATCGAGACGTGACAGTTCATTGCAATTATGATTTTTGCATTGGGAATGTATAGACAGTTGTCCGCTATTTGCAGCGTCGCCCTTTATTGTGTGAAAAATTAGTTTCTTTACAATTTATTGTTACAAGAAACTGGGGGGTAGTTGTTACGCCCTAAAATAGGCAAGCCTATTTTAGTGGCGCCGCTTTGGAAGCTAGCCTTTTTGGGCTTTTTTGGGACTTGTAAGCTTCTTGTAAAGCCCATGAAATGGGCTCGCCCTTTGTATTGGGCTCACCCCTTTGTGAAGTCTCGCCCTTTGGGCTTGGCAGGTCTCAACTATGGGCCTTTTTTATCTGTTACAGAGGTCCCAAATTATTAATCAAATTACTGTTGCAGCTATAGAAGAGGGCTAAACCCACCAACAGCCTCGCCTGTTGATGGGCCCAAGAGCGTCGCCCCTTGATAAATCTGACAGATCAGCCCTGTGATTAGTTACCTTTTCTCAGTAGATATGGATAAGCATTGACTCCGACAATCTCGGGTCAATAACTTATCCACTACGCTCCGAGAAAGTAGCTGGGCTTTTGATCCTTGATGATTATCTAAGGCGGTGGCCTCAGTCCTATGGGCTTTTTAAAGAAGGAAACACGGTTTCTTCCTTCCCAAGAACTACGTATAGCTTGATCCCCTATAAATAGGGGTACGTAGGCACATTGTATGGTACGAAGCAACCCTTGCGAATAAGAGAGAATTCGACATTCGATCTTAATTGCATAATTTGATGATCCATACAATCTCAGCCACCTCTGAACACCAAACCCTAACCCTGAACACCTTAATCTACACTCCACATCATCACCAATCATCACCATAATTCCAGCTACCCTCCGAAATTTGTTATCATCAAATTTCTCCGTTAACAATGATGATAAGAGACGTGTCAAGAGGCGTGGATAAATATTTGCTTTAGTTTAGGTAATCGTTGAGCTAACTTGCTAATAAATAGTATTACATTGTGAGCGTCAAGTTTACACCCTTATCTTATAACTTACACATGTATGGAGAGAAAAAGGTATCTACATCTATATTTGATATGTGATTTACTAGCTCATATTTTGTCATGAATAAATCATTTGATAACTATACATACATAATTGCTTATTTGAATTGTATATGTAAATTCTAATATTTTAGTTATATATTTTATTAGTTAATGTATTAGTCAATATTAGATTATTAATTCAATTAGCTTTGTAAATTATGTGCAATGTGGCTAAGTTTTGGCTCATGTATCTTGTTATCCAGAATATTTCTTTGCTACTTTATTTATTGTTTTTTTAAATATTTTATTGGTTATATAAGTTAGTGATGATATAAGGATTTGTATTAGTTAATAATTATAGATTTTAATAACTATTTATTATTATTATTATTATTATTATTATTATTATTATTATTATTATTATTATTATTATTATTATTATTATTATTATTATTAAGACACACAAGTTGTGTGGTTTTGTTTTGTACATCAACAGTATAAACTCCATGGATAATTATGTAGTCCATTCTTCATATACCCATATATTTCTACTATAAATATGATGTGTTTAGCTATTTTAATTTGAAAATTCTGTAATTACTATGACTATTTATTTTTGTATTTCTTCTACTTGACATTCATTTTAGTAGACTAATTTTTCCGATTATTAATCATTTATATATATCTTATAGTCACCAAATAGATTATATGCCTTCTTATCTTAGTTCATTATTAGTTTAAACATAGATTAATATTATATATTCTCACACCAATGATTTGTAATTTAAGATATTTTATAAACAACTATTTTATGTCTATATATGCATTCTTAGCCATAAGTCATTTTGGTCACTGTGTTATAACTAAAATAGTATAATAATGAATATTTAATATGAGTACTAAATGTAGTGTGGCTGCGAGTGTGCTTGTTAGAGTTTAGTTTTTAGATTTGTGTCAGAGTGCAAGTGGTTACTACTATAAATGTATAATGATTTATCATTATTAAATTTGTTTTAGGTTTGAATAAGGAGTGATAACAGTCTCTTAGCGGATCCGTGAGTTAGAGTGCTATTCAATTCATTTTAAGGTACGGATTTCTTACTCTAATCTCCTTTCATTTTATTAAACTAGATATCACATTTATTGATGGGCCACTTTTGAAAATATATTAATTCTCTTGTAATTGATGTGTACTACTCGTGCACACACTTAATTTCGTTTTAAACTCGATATTCTTGGATTTATTGTTGCTTTGACTCATTTCTATTGTTCTCTTTCACATTTTTTTGCGATATTGCGCTATTTTGTTTCGTTTTGAGTAAAGGGTCAAGCAACCTTTGTAACCTATTTGTTGGGCTCTTAGACCGATCTGTGTGGGTTAATCACAGTCAATGTTCACATGAAATTCGGAGTAAAGGTGAACTAGGCACCTACTTGTATAGGTGGGTGAGTATACGAGAGCGTTTCTGGGGTATGAGATGTGATTAGATCATGACTGTTATTGTATTGCTGGGATGTATTTTACATTCCTTATTTCTTCTTATGGATTACCGAGGAAGAAACTATTGTCTTATATTCCCCTGGTGATTGGAGTTTAGCGAATATAGTTTTTGTGTAAGAGACACATATTGGTAAGATATCATTTGAAGTTTTATTTTAAAATATATTCGTAGTGGGAATTTGGCTCATTTGTATAGTTTCCTTTCCACTAGGTAATCACGAATAAAAGCAGGGAGTGTGCTGAGTGTAACCTAATTATTTATGATGTCTAGCATAGTGCATCTAATAAATTTAAGAACTCTTTTCGTTGATTTCAGACTTTATTAGTATTGTTATTTTTGAATTTGAGACATTAAACTTTTTATCAGACAATTAATTCCTTTTATTGTAGTTTAATATGATTTATGGTTGTTTAAATTGTGTAGTTTTATAATTACAAAAGCAGGGTGTTACATTAAGCCTTGGAGTTTTAATTTTTATAATTCTACTTATCTTTTCACTTAAAAGTTTAAATAAATCTATTTGAAATGTTTTACGAAATAATGGATCAAAATGCGAGTATACGATGATGATCACATTACAAACACATCGTCATAAACTTGGCAAACATCAAACTTAAAAAAAATATAACGGTGTATTATGTTCTTAATTTATGATTTTAAATTACATCTTGCAAGCTAGGACTAGAAGAAGTTAAGAGCAAATCGAACCAACTCATAAATTAACTCTTATGCAAATCGAACCAACTCCTATATCAACTCTTGTGCTTATATTTACCATTAGTCACTATTACATTATTAATTCATATTACCATTTGCATGCTTATGTGACAATTATAGCACCATCTATACTTGGTTTTATATTTAGCACCAAGTATAACATTTTATTATTTTCCATCAAAGTATAACATCCCATTGGAGTTGATTTTTTTTCTTGAATGCTATATTATAGCAATAGTACTTATTTTAGCCCCACCATTGGACTTGCTCTAATCCAATGTTAGATGCAAAATAACACTAAGCATATCTAAATAAAACTATATTCTAATTATCTAATCTTAAAGTACATAACTATATTTGTCACTTTTGTTTTATCAATGCATGTTGGCACTTGCATGCTTATGTGGCAGTTATAACAACATTTATATTTGGTTCTATATTTAGCACCAACTATAGCATTTTGCTATTTTACATCTAAGTTTAGTACCCCATTGGAGTTGGATTTTTTTTACTTGGGTGCTATATTATAGCAACAACACCCATTTAGCACCACCATTAGACTTGCTCTAAGTAAATCTTCTAAATTGAATAAATTAGTTAGGTATCTCTTTAGTTTCTAGAAAATTTTACGTAAATAATACTTTTTAAATCATCACTAGATTAAAGAATACTTTGTGAATATCGTGTGGGTTGTAAAATTGTCAAAATCTGATTTGTAGAACTCAAAGATAGAGTCAAAATAAATCAACGAAACATGATAATTTTTTTAGTATCGATTCTCTCTACCAACATATTTAAATTTATTATAGAGATACCAACATATTTAAATTTATTATTTATAACTTCAAAATTTTATTAATAACATATTTAATATCTAATACTCATAATGTATTGAATTAAAATATAATAATTAGTAGATTTTAGTATATTAATATATAATTATATATACATATATATATATATATAAATATATAAGTTGTATCTTGATTTATTATTTAATATTATGTTCTCAGCTAAACTACTTATCTCTACGTGATTCTTTTATATAGTTCATGTTTTTACGATTTCTTTAAGACATTACATTAATATTCTGAATTTTTAAATATATTATAATAATTTTTAAAAAATACATGAATAAACTGAACGTACAACACGTGTATTCACGGGCAATAAAAATACCAGACTCCGCGATGTTACCAACTTTACCAATCCGTTATCCGCTGACCAAATTCCCATCTAACCGTTAAAAGCAGATATATCCAACGGCAGATAATAGCGATCCGCGTGATCTTCTCCTATTGGTCAAAACCCAAAACCCGCCACTATAAATACAACACTCATCAAACCAAACCACTCAAATCGCAAAAAGGCGCAAATAGTTTCCCTCTCTCAATTTCATCACAGTTTCGCTAATAAGTCTCCATCCAATGGCCGGAAGAGGAAAATCGCTAGGCGGCGGCAGCGCCGCGAAGAAAGCAACATCACGTAGCAGCAAGGCCGGCCTCCAGTTCCCCGTTGGTAGAATTGCTCGTTTTCTCAAAGCTGGCAAGTATGCTGAGCGTGTCGGTGCTGGTGCTCCTGTTTATCTCGCTGCTGTTCTCGAATATCTCGCTGCCGAGGTATATTAATTTATTGAGGTTCAATTAGATCTATTTATATATGTATTGCAGGCTATTTGATTGGATGAATTGTTGTTGTGCAGGTTCTGGAATTGGCTGGGAATGCAGCGAGAGATAACAAGAAGACGAGGGTTGTTCCAAGGCACATTCAATTAGCTGTTAGGAATGATGAAGAGTTGAGTAAGCTATTGGGAACCGTTACTATTGCTAATGGTGGAGTCATGCCAAACATTCATTCTCATTTGTTGCCCAAGAAGGCTTCCTCTGCTTCCTCCAGAGTCGCTGAAGATGATGATTAGATAGTTCACCGTATTTTTTCTAGTGTTGGCTTGAGATTACTTCTTATCGGAATATATGTATTCATACTCATAGTAACAAATTGAATGATATATTGTCTTCTTCTTTATTGATTGCAGAAATTTATGCCTTGCCTATCTTATTCAAGTTTGAAGTGCTCAGTAGTGTAGATTGTTTTATTTATTTCTTCGATTTGCTCTAATTTTGGGGTAAATTAAAAGATGTACAGGTAGATAGTATGTACGTATAACTGCTGTGGTTTATCAAATCATGGACCATTACTTGGTTTCACTCTTGTCTCTAATTCGGTGTTGTAACCTTGATTCTGGATTTGGATTGTTCCAAAAGCTATCAGATGCCTAATTTTTTTGTGAAACATCTGAAGTATTACAAAAGCTATTGGATTTGGATCTTAAATATAGCCTGCGAAGTTGATTGAGAAAGCAATTTTGTGATGGCGCTGCAAATTAAATTATAGTTCAACTGCAACTGGTTGAAGAATTTGAAAGATGAGATTATATAGATGATCGCAAAGTGCGGCCCCAAGTTATTGATGATCTAGAAGAATCCGAGGTTTGGATATGAGTGTTGGTTTGGTGGGGAAAGAAGCATGGAGATGAAGCTTGCAAAGGCCAATGTGCTGCAGCTTACTGAAATTTAAGTTTGGATAAGCACCAGATTTATTTGCTTATTGATCAACATATTATAAAATAGAATAAAAGGCTAATTGATTAACATATACTCCACAAATGCCCTGGCAACATTACCAAACAGGTCATCAAACAAAGCATATGTCCACAAATGTAGTTTAACTAACAACAAAAGTACAAAACAAGAGCTGTTAAAGAGTTGATAAAGCAAACTATGGTCCTAAAAGGCTTTCTTCTGGAAAAGGTTGCCATAAGTGTGTGCACATTATGCACTTATGCATTACGCTATGCCCAAATAAACCAGTGTCGATAAGAAGACACATGGAGCAAAACCAGCGTTCACTCACTACCACCTATCATATCGTCCCAATCATAGATTTAGAGGTGGAAACGTAGCTAGGAGGCAGAGAATGAATGTGAGAAGAATAAGCACTCGAGGCTCTCATTTGAAATACTGCAAAGGCTTCAAAGCGTCACCCAACTGTGTGCTGTCTTGGTGCTGTATTTAATCTCTTTTGATGGCAACACGAAGAAGAAAAGAATATCAAGGAACTTTTAAGTGGACGATGTACAAGTCTATACCAGTTGACATTGTGGCTTGTATTGCGAATTGATCACCAAATACCTGATTTGTAACATCCCAAAGAATTCAATCCGTTGAACAAGATGGACCTCTCGAATGTTCAAGTGAATGATGAAATTTATGACATTCTCATGATTAGAAAAAAATTCTCATATCTCACAATTAATAATTGAGCTAAGTGGTGTTTGATCATGATACTGAACTAAAGCAATAATACCAGATTCTAACTGTTGCACACAAATTGCTATTCAGGATTCAATAATTGTGCCATAATAGGGTCCTTATTGTGTGATAACACAGCACAGTAGGATCCCTTAGGATCTTCCTTGTACTCCAGCAGTAGATAGTGGGAACTTTAATTGTCTAAAAATGCTTCTTGAATCTTGACTGGCATTCCTTTCAAGCCACTTTACAAGAACTAGATTGAGATGAACCTCCCCATAAAAATCGACTATATCAATTAATAAAAGAACTAATTTTGGGTTAAGACACGACATTGATAACAATAGCAACCCCACCCCAACCATTCCCAAATCTTCAACAAACCTGACTGGCAGCATAATTTCATATATTATTCATAATTAACCACACTCACACAACCATCAACCTTCTGTCAAGAGAGCAAGGTAGATATCCCTGTTCTAAGAGGCTATTCGTGGAGTACTTCAATTTTAGTTCCACTCAACTTTTTGAACTTAAAAGGATTCAAAATATGTAATTCTCCCGATGAACTGCATATTTGGGGAATAGTGATTAGTATTCTAAAAGAAACCAAGGTTCCAAAGAGAGTATTGGTTTGAGTTATGACCGAACCAGCCTGTAGTTGGTAGCACAAGGGAATTTATCACTTGGTGGAGGAAGAAGATAGAAATAAAGATGAGGTTTGGAAAAAAAAAAAACAATGATACATCCCTCATAGTAAAAGGGTAAATAACTTCACGGTGGCAACTCGCCAACACTAACCAAACCAAATCATCAAACAGAACATATATGCCTATAAACTTATGTAAACTTTGTAAGAATCAGAAATATCAAAACAAATAAAAATCGAAACAAGAACACGAATGCTCTAAATATAAATTCATTCATCCAATTTATAACGAAATCAGACAGCTTTGATTCCTATGCACATACTGCTAGATCAGAAACCATACTCTATCTATTTAAACTAATCGTCCACTACATAAACTTGAACATAACCCACAAACTCTAATTCATTCGATTTTAAAGCCAGGACACCCAACATAAATCTCTAATCTTCATCAACAGACGGCTTCGAAGAACCGGTCTTCTTCGGGAGTAACAAGTTGTGAATATTGGGCATCACACCTCCATTCGCAATCGTAACATCGCCAAGCAGCTTGCTCAGCTCCTCGTCATTCCTCACAGCCAACTGAATGTGTCTCGGCACAATTCGAGTCTTCTTGTTATCCCTCGCAGCATTACCAGCCAATTCAAGCACCTATACATATAATTAAACACAAAATTAACATTTCTTTACAACAAACCCTAGAAATTGGGGGAATTTGGAGAAACCCTAGGAAATTGGGGATTTTGGTATGGAGATGAAATTGGTACCTCAGCAGCGAGGTATTCAAGGACGGCGGCGAGATAGACCGGAGCGCCGGCGCCGACACGCTCGGCGTATTTGCCGGCTTTGAGAAAACGAGCGATACGACCGACGGGAAATTGAAGACCGGCCTTGCTGCTACGGGATGTGGCCTTCTTTGCTGCTCCAGATCCGAGAGTTTTGCCCCGACCCGCCATTGATTTTGTTCAGTTGAGATTTGAGAGATGGGAGTGTTTGCTAACACAATGTGTAGATATAGATTAGCGAATGAGGTATGAAAGTATGTATGGGTATATATAGTGAGTGGGTGTACGATATGGACCAATCAGGTTAAAGTACGCGGATCCTGGTTTTTATCCGTAGGATTAAAGTATCATCCAACGGTTTGGATTCGTTGTTGACTTGGCTAACATCATCATGATATACAAAAGTTGTGTATATCTTCTCAATTTCTAAAACATCGCAGGGGATGTAGCTCAGATGGTAGAGCGCTCGCTTAGCATGCGAGAGGTACGGGGATCGATACCCCGCATCTCCATTTTTTCATCTCATCCTGTATTTCAGGAAACTGGTCTAGACAATTTTGGGCTTTCATGGCAAAATTCATTTTCCTTGACGGGCTGTATATTTTGAAACAAAGGGCAAAAAATACAAGTTGGTCCCTTTAACATCTATCCAAAATATTCGGTTCTTCAATCACATTTTGCAGAGTAGAAGACTACTCAACTTACATTATCACTTTGACAGGGCTTGACAGAAAGGACACAGAATCTGTTCTTCCTCACCTTAAAAAGAAAACGTTTTTTTGGCCAAAAAAAAAAAAGAAAAAGAAAACGTTTTAAATCGCACTAAAATGCAGATAAATTAATTCACTAAGAATAACTAGAAATTATTGGGCTCAATTGTTTTCTCTTTATCCAAAAAAAAAATCTCTAAACGATATAGTGTGCCTGTTTGGCAACGTCCCATTTCAGAATAAACGGGCTGAAAGCCCATTTTCAGTTTGAACAGCTTGTTTGGCAAATTTAAGCCGGTGACCATTTTCTTACATATATGGTGAAATTTTGAAAGTAACTTCAACCTACATTCCCGTTTCTGCCATCTCACAAGACATTTTCGAGGTAATCCAACATGGCCATTAAGGGAAATGAATGCCCTGTTTGGCTGCGGCTTATAAGTCAACTTATGACTTATAAGCCCGCAACAACTTATCGATGAATGTTTGTCGATCCAACTTATAAGTTGAATTTACAACTTATAAGCTGATAAGTTGAATGTTAGCAGCGACGTACTTTTTCTCAACTTATTTGAATTTTTCGTTTTTTTTTAACTTTAGTTCTAAAATATATTTTTTTAAATGTTAATCTAATTTAAAATTTACAAATTAAGATAAAATATTTTAAAAAAAATATTATTTTAGTTTATTTAGAAAAAAAAATTCTGACTTATAAGTAAAATTATCCAAACACTTATATAACTTATAAGTATTTATCTACTTATCACTTATAAGTCACTTATTCATTTTAAGTCATAAGTTACTTATTTTAAGATT
>PHNY01048834.1:1749-14297 GCA_003724115.2 Anethum foeniculum
GTAATTAACAAAATAATCAAAACCCATGAAAAAGACGGCTTCTCACAAAAACTCAAAACAGTTTTTGTGATTTATTTTGTAAAAATAAATCAAAAATCTATTTTTATATTATAATTTTATTTTTAAAATTCAAAAACAATTTGGTTAATTATTTTAAATTTTAGAAGATTGTTTTCTTTATTATTTTCACGAGTCCTAAATTGATTTAATTATTTATAGTTTATTTTAATTATCTATTTATTGATCTAATTCGTTGGTTCATTTATTTAATCAATTCATTTTATTAATAAAATGATAAATAAAATATAATTATTTATAATTCTATTGTGTTTATTTCAATTTTGTATACCACAACAATTTATTTTCGTGAATAGAGGACCTTAATTATTAACCGTCATAAATTAGTGAAATACATTGAATCTATAAGCTGCATACAAGAAATAAGATAGGGTGGGATTAACTCGATTAAACTGAACCTCCCCAAACCTTTTCTCGATTAATTGAATTGTTTAAAAAATTATACACATGTTTTTCTATTATATTGTCTCGGAATAAATTAATATGATATTTAAATAAACTTTTACGTTATTACTAGTATTTGTATTTTATGAGAGGGGTTTCTTGCTTTTAAGAGAGTAAGAACGTTTTCCAATAACACTTTGGTCATGTGTTTATAAATTTAAACATAAGAATTGAAACACAAAGTTCTTATAACTACTTGTAAAAAGTAAAAAAAAAAAATGTAGAGAAAGGATGGTGAGCTTAGTCAAAAAGTATGAAGTACTCATCATACAACCAAAATTATCGACAATTTAACCCAAATATTTAATTAATTTGAGACTATTATTATACCACTGAGATTAAAACACATTCACCGATAGTAATTTTAGTTGTTTTAAATATAATTTTTATAATATATAATATGTATTTTTCAACTGACTGTATCAACTACCAAATAATTTACATCAATTGACAATATTATTAAATATATAAGTTTTAGAAAAGTTTTTGCGTCGCGATAGCGCGGCTTTATATCCTAGTTTAATATAATAAATTGAATTTTATGACCCTTATATGAAGTACTAATATGAGCTATATATTCTGCGACATCTTGAACTTACGTTTTACAATATTACACATGCAGAACATGTATAATATTACATATACGAAACATGTTGCAGTACAAACATCTTTCAATAAGTCCTCTATATAAAATATTTTGTAATATTATATATATATATATATATATATATATATATATAATTTTGCAAGACATATAGGTTACTCCATATAAGAGCATCTCCAACCTTAATCAGCTGTTAGCCAAAACCTCTAGTTGGCATTGTTACAGTTGCACTTATAGCTATTCTCTAAAAAAACAAAGCGCTCCAACGGTGTATAACTGTAAGGTAAAATTATATAAATCTCAAACTCATCCTCTATATTTGTTGATACCCCTCCTATCCTCTATAATCATCCACAACATCTCCCACTTCTTTTCTCCCGCTGCTTCTCCTTTTTTAATGCAAAGGTATAATTTTCTCTTCATTTATCTAATTTTGTCGTAAATTAAGGCTTTTGATCAAATCTATATTGCATTTGATATCATATTTATACGTTCTTTTTAAAATCAAATATTCTTGTGTTCATGAATTAAGGTTTTGGTTCTTAAAAAATTGAAAATTTTTCAGAAAATTTTCAATTCTTCAAAAACATGTGTTTTTTTACAGAAAATGGAAGGCTCGTTCATATCTTACTCAATGATGGTTCATTTGAAGAATTGAAACCACCCTCTCAAACCCAATCCCCCTCTCAATCCCAACCCCAACACCAACCACAAAAAGAAGATTTGAAATCGAAAAAAGGAAAGAGGTTGAAAATTTTATTGATTGAAGAAGATATTTGAACATTTCTGCTTGGTTAAATATTAGCATGGATCTGATACAAGGTAACAATGAAATACGTATGTGTTATTGGGGTAGAATTTGGAACTAATACAACTAAAATAAAGAAGGTGTTGAGAGTGATCGAACATCTAATTCATTGTGTAATCGATGGTGCACTATCAACGAAAAAGTGGCCAAAATTTGTTGGATTTTACAATCAAATTTGCTCAAATAATCAAAGTGGAACAAGTGAGCAAAATAAGGTACTCTTTAGTTCAGTTGATGAATTACTTTAATTTGGATATAGTAGTTTACCTTGTTTAGTTTAATTGATTTCTGATTGAGATTGATACTACTTTGATGCTTTACTTATCCGTGGTGGAGAGCTTAGAAAAGAAGCCCCTTATTTTATTATTGTCAGTGTCTTAGTTTAGTTGTCTTAAGTGGTTAATACATTTGAGGTCTACAGAATGAAGACATTTTTGTTGGTTTGATTTCTTGTTGGTTTGATTGTCGGAATGATGGCAACAATCATGTATTAGCTCTATTTGATCCTTCAGTTTTATTAAATTTGTAATCTTTGATATGCTTTAGATTTTGTATGTTCAACGACAAGACAAATGAAAATTTATAATCCAAGCTTGCTGGGCTCAAAAGTTGTAATAGATTGCTTCCTGGCAAATTTGTAATATGGTCTTCAAGTTTGATTAGTTAAGCGAATAACGTCTACAGGCTAAATTACTAGATAATTAGAAGTTGTGGTCTTAATATTCATTTGAGCACTAGTTATTGTAGAAGTCTAAACATGACTCAAGTCTTGAGGATCTTCCTTCCAGGATTAAGCACTTTTACGTATGTGCCACTGATAACTAGATGTTCTGCTCATATCATGCTTGTAATCCATGTCAACATTTGATGTCTCTGCCCTAGAAGATCATTTATTCACTTTCCTTGGTATATATTTATGCATCGCTCCCTTGGAAAATGATTCAAGCTTTTATAATATACAGTGATCATTCATTAATAAAAATTTAATTGAACTTTGCTCTCTATCAAGCTGTGTGCTCTATTAATCTGTGTAAACAAATACTTTCTCAATGATCTGGATTACATACAAACTTGTGTTTAATATATGGCTTTTAATATAATATTATTTATCTTGTACTTTATCTGATAAATAGATCTACTTGATTAGTTAGGCTACTGGATTGACTCATTTAGATTCTCCGAAAAATCCTACAATTCAAAATGAATGCATTTTGGATCATACATGTTATTACAGATTACCTCGTAAAAGTGGAACTTAATTTTCATTATCAAAGACCCTGTTAAATTTTGTGATTATAAATGTAATATGCTGGTATATTACATCATAGACTACTTTTAGATTCAAGTGTGTGCTTTTGTTCTTTTAGTAACTACTAATATGTTGAAATTACCTGGAAGGTCAACAAAGAACAGAAATCATACAACTAACACATGTGAATAGATCTATAGAGTAGCTTTTAATTTATTTTATGAACTTTAATAGGTAATTTGATAGACAATCGGTTCATCATTTGTATCAAAGTATTCTTCTTCTATATGTATTTCTCTTTCATCTTCAATGATCATGTTATGTAATATTATACAGGCTATCATAATATATTTCATTGTGCACACATCCCAAAATCATGATGGTCATTACTTCAAATGCTCCCTCAACATCTTTCCTAACAGATTCTTGTGCAGTTGTAAAATACTTTCTTTTGTTACCTAGAGGTTTTGAAATAGTTTTGACAAAAGTTGGCCAAGAAGGATATATAACATCAGTAAGATAATATCTCATGTTATATTCATGTTCGTTGATGGTACACCTCACTTCAGGTCCACCACCTTTAGTCAATCCTTGAAATAGATGAGATCTATCTAATAAATTAATATCATTTAACGATCCCGGTAACCCAAAAAAACTAATGTTAAATTCATAAAAAATTTTGAGGCTATTGCTTCAAATATAATAGTTGATTCATGACCTGTATACATACATTGCTAACCAGTTGGACAATCTTCCACTTCTAGTGCATACAGTCAATCCCCAGCATTCCAGGAAAGCCTCATTGTTCATTTTTTGCTAACAATCTAGCCACGTCTTCATCATTTGGCTGTCTTAAATATTTAGCTCCAAAGACTTCAACTATTGCTCTAACAAATCTTTTTAGACTCTCTATTGTCGTGCTCTCACCAATTCAAATGTAGTCATCACCAGCATCAATTGTCGTGCCATATGCAAGCATCCTAAGTGCAGCTATTACTTTCTGGAGTGATGATAGTTCATGCATTCCAATAGCACCAGTTTGTTGAGTAAAATAATTGTCGTAAGCGGTAACCGCTTCCTCAACTCGTAAAAACAACGATCTATGCATCCAAAATCTTCTACGAAAATGTGTATGTAGATGTATCGGAAAAATAATCATGATGCAGTTTAGCATGGCCTTTTTCTTTATCTCGACTAATTACACGATGATTCAATGTAGAACCACCATGAAGCGAGTCAGAATTCGCTCTTTGTCGTCGGTGCTGAAGGTAAGCAGTAGTCATTCTCATTTTTGCTTCATGCTCTTCTTCTTCCGCTTGCATAATATCAAGAATCATTCTTGTGGTATTTTCCACTACAAATAAATATTTTACAAGTGGAAATGAATTTGAGTTTGTCTTCAGTTTGTATTTTTTTTTTTTTAGTTCTGAATTATGGTATTTATAACCATAAAAATATGACCGTTAGAATGTAGCTGTCGGAATATGATTGCTTAAATATAACCGTTGAAATATGACTTTTTGAATTTAAAAATAAAAATAATATAATATTTTTAAAATATAGCTAACCATTCTAATTGACAATTTTAGTACAACACATTACAAGTTCACCACATTTTAGCTAATCTATTTTATATTATTTTAACTAACCAATTTAGCTATCCCCTTCAATATGCTCTAAGGTAAAGGTACTATACTGAACTGTCTTAATTTGTACTCCATTCATCCCACAAATTTTTTACATTGAGGTCGGGCAAAGATGTTAAAAAAAAGTGTAAATTAGAGGAGAAAACTAAAAAAGAAACCAATTAATATTTAATGTATAAAGTAAGTTATAGTGGAGAAAAATAGTGGATAAATAGCTAATTTTTATATTATAAAATTTTATAAATTTTGAAATTTTTTGAAATGTAAAGAATCTGACATAGACATTAAAAAAGAAAGTGTAAAGAAATGGACGGTAAAGAGTAAAACATATATTTTATTTACATCCTTAATGTAGACTTGCAAAATAAAAGTATGAGCAATTATCATTGGTCGCTGATGTTGAAGGATAATTTCAACGCTCCTTCTTGCTTCAAGATAGCCTGTAAGTCCTGATAACTGTAATTACCCTCGTACTTACAGAGGCGTGAACTTCCTCTGATACTCACAAGTCACAAATACAGGCCTCAGATGATATTATAACTGTCGGTCTGTCTAGTAACATGATACTCATGCGCACACCTTAACCGTGATTTCAAGACCATAATGTGAATATGGTTAATGAGGATTGCGAAAATGATTGGGATGTTTGTGGAGTAAAAGTAGGTTCTGAGAGCTTTATGATTTGTTTCTGTAATTAGAACGAGAGCTTTGATTCATTCTACCTACAGTTTGATAGATATTATAACTTCTCGGCCAGACTAGAGCCTTTTCAGAAACTTTATGAAGATAGATTGGAGATGCTTGAGGACCAGCCAAAAGCCTCACGCAGAAGTCTTGTGAAGATAGACCGGAGATGCTCAAGGACCGATATTTAAAGGATGAAGAAATCCGATCTATAATATTGAGCAGAGATAAATGCAGACTGAAGTTGTTGAACCTTACCAGCATAAGGGAGCAACTCAGACGTCCAAGAGGAAATTGTTAAAGTGATTTTAGTATTAAGAGTAATAGACTTGGCCTCCTAAATCTCAGAAGAGGAATAAAAGAGACAAAAGATTTTGATGGACTGTTAATATTTCCTGAAGTCTTCATTTGAACACTATAGACAGGCAATTAAGACAGTTGCTTTCTGCAGAATCTACTACTAAAGATGAAACTAATAATGCACCAAGTCGATGCATTAGTTGATAGGTTTCGAGCAAACAAAGGAATGATATCAAAAGTGCGTGTGTATGTCTAATAAGAAAATGTAAACATTTAAAATTACTTTCTCAGAGAAAAACTAAACTAAATCACATCCTCCATTCACCTTAAAATGAGTAAACAACTAAACTCTTCCAAGACAACTTTCATTATTACCATAAGCACATCAAACCGCAGCATAATCAAGATAATATTTTAAATTTTCTAATCTGCATCACCATTCACCCATACAGTCTGAAAAACATCACTGCATTACATAGTCTGAAAAACATCACACAGTTTGAGAAACTTTTATTTTCCAATCCTATTCACTCTGGGATAATTTATTGAGTCCTACTTCTTTGCTCATTCTGATGAAAACTCAAACAACATGCTGTGCTGGTACTTCTCACCAGGTTTTACAACTACAGATGGAAAGTTTGGTTGATTGATAGCATTTGGAAACCCTTGAGTCTCCATACAAACGCCCGAATGTTTCCCATACACAGCTCCACCTTTCCCAACAACTCCGTCAACATAATTTCCTGTGTAAAACTGCATACCGGGAGCATTAGTCCATAGGTTAAGAACCCTTGCACTGGACGGATCTTTCAACTTTGCAGCATGTTTCAAGCCCAATTTTTCATCCCCGCAATCAAGGACGTAGTTGTGATCATATCCCAAGCCAGGGACTTCACTAATGGAGGTTCCGATCCTCTTCTCTGCAGAAAAGTCAAACGCAGTGCCCTTAACTGGCATAATTTCTCCAGTCGGGATTGTGTTCTGATCTACAGGAGTAATGTGCGCTGCCCATATCTGAGCTGAATGATCCAGAATGTCGCCTGAGTTGTGGCCAGCCAGATTCCAGTACGTATGCTGAGCTAAACTTATTGGAGTGGGCTTATTTTCAGGGATTGCTTCCATGTCAAGCCTCATACTAGTGCTTGCAGTTAGAGTGTACGTTGCTGTCACGGAAACATCTCCTGGGTATCCTGTTTTTTCAAAGCAGTGTAAAGTTTGAAGTTACCTATACATACAGTGCCAAAGAAAAGGGTTGAGATAAAAAAACAGTACCTTCCTCGCCATCACGGCAATGGTACTTGAAGGTAACGGATGGATTTTCACCCTTCTTATGGTCAACAACTTCCCAAATCACCTTATCAAATCCTTTATGCCCACCTTTAAAAAAAAACCGATGCAAAATAATTAAAAAGTTAAAAGAAAAGCAAAAGTTTAGGAAATTATTTGGCAAGCGTCTAATAACTCTCTGTAGTCTTCTAATAAAGTTACTAGTTTAATCAAAGCTTTGCGTCATTGGCAACCAAATTATAACAACATAATAGAAACAGCCAAACCCAGCAAAAAGGTTAACTACATGGTAGGGTACGTATCCCCGGAACTATAAACTTCTAGAGAGAAGTAGCATTATGTTAAAAACCCAAACGTTAAGAGACAGAAAAGCCAGACAACTAATACTAATATCACAGATACAAATACAAACTATAATTCCACAATGTGCTTTAAGTTTAAGAAACCAGAAAAGGACTTCAATACTCGCAAGAACAATTACAGTATGTGCGTTAGACCTGTAGCAGTTTGTTACTCGACTCTTCTCTACACAAACTACCCTTTTTCTTTACTGCTTCAAAATGAAAACACATAACTTAGTGTTTCTTCCATCCAGCAAAATTTTTCTTTCATTACTTGTGAGTAGCTTTGAACAACGAATTTCATAAACGAAAGATTCTATGGTAACCGAAATGAAGGAATGAGATAAGAAACTCAAGAGCCAACAAGTCCATCATGGTAGGATCTCAAGTCTGAGGAACAGAGGGATAAAATAGATCATCTTTTTCCCTCACCATTTTTCCTCTTAAAAAGTAGGGAAATGGTGATGGAGCGCAATACCTTTAAGGACCAAGAGATGCAAGTAAAAGAACTCAAGGAAAAACAGAAAGAGACTGGAGTTGGATAGTCGGGCTATTAAGAAATAGACTAGAAGCTTTATAGGCATGCACAAAAATAACGAACGGTAACAAAGAAACCAACACTGCATAGTTCCAGAAATCATGAATCAGACCGAGACTTGAGGAAGGATGACACTTAGCATGTCAATTTACACCAAGAAAATAACGAGGCAATATGTCTATGTTGTATTGGTATCATAGAATAAATGCAGGTTAAGCGGGAAGAAGCGATCTACTACCGAGCCGTCTTATTGGGAATAGTCTTATTGGGAATAACAAAAGCATCTCTGACTCTGAATACTCAAAGTTTCATATCCGAAGTGAGTATTCAAGAAACTGCTCGAGTTTTAGTAAAAGCAGCTGTAGAGGCTAGAGAATAAATATGTGATCCCAAAAAGAATTTTTGAGCAGTCAAAATTAGAGTTCTAATGTATATAGATATTATACCGAACTTAAAAAGTATGTATTTTGTAAGAGGCAAAAGGTGCAAAACACTATGTAGATACAGTTAAAATCTTTCACCAGTTTCCACTTTCCTCAAGATCTTGAACGTGAGTAAGAAGGTCCGTTTGATGGCAAAGAGCCATTTATAGGTTCCCTTTAAGCTATGTAAATATTTGTTGATGTCACCTCAACCAAGAACCCCCCCCCCCCCCACCCCCCCGCGCCCGACCCGATACAGTAATATTTAACCATTATCTCACTGCTATTGAACAGTTGCACAGAAGGTTTCCATAACCACTGGCACTGCCTGTTCTTTGTACCACCCCACACAACTCTATAAGCATATGCGGGTTTTGATTGCATGGTCAGCACTGCGAAAGAGTACCCTAGCGGAAATACTTTGATTCTGTTCTACAGAATGGGGGATCAGACAGTGCAATAAGATGCAAAGTTATATCAAAGACCGGAAGTGAAGGAAAATCAAATGCAAATATTTGTTACGGCACAGAAATTTTTTTTAAATTGGGCATAAAACTTGGGGAAGGAGTACTGATATAAGCAGATCTGGTCCAAAAGCTCAGAGCAAAAAAATTCATTATAAAAACAAGGACCTCTCACTGTCAGAGTTGCCCTCCATATAAGTATAATATACGTATTACAGACTTATAGTACTTCATATACCAAACAAAATTCCGCCTTGTTACATATATATTAATACACTTATTTCTCCTATTTAGAATTCAAAACAAGATATGGAGAAAGTATTACCATGGAGGCTGTTTGGTGGCTTATTGAGGGGGAGAGAGTAATCAACCCCATCAATTGTAAATTTTCCATCTTTGATCCTATTTGCAACCCGGCCCACAATGCAGCCAAAATAAGGTGCAGCACCATTCTGATCGAACAACAATAAAACCAAACAATAAGTTACACAATAACTATTCCACAATGACAACAAAAAAACTCATTCAATATTCAAACCAAATCGAAGAACTAAACAATTATAAAAGAGCTAAAAAAGCTCAGATTTTGGGCAAACCCAGAAAGCGACATTACTTGAACCTGAATATGATCAGAACACTCTTTATTTCAAATTCTATTCTTTTAAATCATATAAAATCCAGATCAAATTTCAGTGAAGAACTTCAAAAGGCTTGGAGGTTGGCATGCCTAAGACTCTAACGCAACACCAAAGCCACTAAATTATGTACATGATTACTGATACAAAACCCGAAATAACCCGTTTATTAAACAACCTATTTTCTTTAAATCACACAATCAATCTGATCAAAATTTAGCAGATTTAATTCAATAAAGACACGAAATTGACCCGTTTACAAACACCAACAAACCCGAAAATCCCACCTTATAAAAAATCACAAACAAGAATCACACAGCAAAATCAAAATCAATCAAAAGGGGTCAGAGATAACTAACCAAATAAGGCTCCAAAGAGTCAAATCCAAGAACAACATCAGCTGATTTCCCTAAAACAAGCAAACAAAAATAAATTAACAACAATCAACAAGACAAGATTAAAGGGTCATTGCTAAATCACATCATTATATAAAAAATAAAGAATTAAAAAATAAATAAAGGGGTTGTGTTTAATGAGTACCATGTTTGTCAGGCACAAATAAAGAAGTGATAGTGCAACCAAAGTTGGAGATGTAAGCTTTCATGGTACCATTGTTGAGTTCAAATATCTGTGGTTTAACCTCTGCCATTATATGTATGTAAGTATATGTGTGTATGTATGTTGAGAACAAAAGAAGTTAGATTGACTTGAGTTCAGAGAAAGTGAAAGGTATATATATGCAGTGATTAATGATGTTGTTTGTGTCCTTTCATCGTACCCTTCTAGGTATCTGATTTCTTGAAATTAATGTATTGTCGAAATATTATTCGTTGAGAGGTAGGTTTATTTAATTTAGTTTGATTTTCGGTGGAAAGTGATTATTTTTATATATGTTATTTTAATTTTTTAGTCGATCTGAATTCGACTTCAAAAACAGTTAATGTCACTTTTATTTGTGAGATATTTGATCTGTATTTAAGATTGTAATTTTTTTAAATTGATATTTTATATTTTATTTAGCGCTAAACCAAATTATTATTTAGGATGCCGAATTGTCATTTTTTAAATTTTTATATTTCGTACATTATTTTTGGGAGTTTCTCCAGTGATATTAAATATATTATTTAACACAAAAGTCTTAATTTAATACTCTCTTCATCTCATATTATGTGTCCTGTATTGACTAGTCAATGGTCAAATTGTTTAAATTTTAACTGCATATTACTGTTAATATATAATTAAATAACTTTTAAAATTCATATTATTAGAAAATATATATAATTCTCTTTAAAATGTATTTATCAAATTTTTATAATAATACATAAATTTATCTTAATTATCGGTCAAAGTTGAGTCGATTTGACTAGTTAATAGTTAAAATAGGATACATAATACTCCCTCCGTCCACAATACTAGTCTCTTTTGAGAGATTTTTTTTTCCCACAATACATGTTCATTTTTAATTTTCAATGCAAATTTATTGATATTTTTCCCTAATTACCCTTCTTGAAAATTGTATTACAATTAATGAGAGTTAAATAATAATCTACATTCATGCATTTATGATGGGTATAAGTGAAAGTTTATCATTTAATTAATACTTTTCTAATAAGCGTAAAAAATTGAAAAGTGACTAATATTTTGGGACTGAGAGAGTATAAGAGATGGAAGGAGTAGCGCATATGGAAGCGTATCCACAAACAAACCTTATCCAAAACTATCCTTGCGGATTTTGCGGATTTTACGGATATGATTTTCAACATGATCACTATTCACTTTTAACCGATGAAGAGACGAGGGTTATATGACATACGCATTTTTGTAATTCTATAATGGGAAAGGAATGAAAAAGTGAGATCAGCCCAACATAGGATAGGATAACTGGATAAGGGAACATGTTATATGCTCTGTTCTAAAGGTCACTGATTAATTGTTATTAATTACTTAATTGTTATTAATTCCTGTTTTATAGTTCGTTGAACTAATTAAATACCTGATTATTTAATTAATCATCTGTCTAATCCTCGATCAATTCAATTAATTTTTAATTATTTTTTGTTCCATGCCTTCAGCAATTAAGTGTGATTCTCGCTTTTAAGATTATATGTGAATAATTAGATTTTGCTTATTTTTTTTATTAATAAGATTTATATAAGTTTTCTAAAATATTTCAGGATAGCGTGCCTCTTGTAGCGGTTGATGCTGCCGCAATGCGGATAATCGAATTCAAAATTAGGGAAAATAATTGTTCAAGTCCTCGTCTCTTGTTGATAGAGAAATATTATTGAAAATCACAAAAATTATGCTTGAAAATCAATTATAATTGATGTTTATACTGAAATCTAAGTACGTTTCCGAGTAATCAATTTTTCCAATATTGACAATGATAAAAGAAACTCAAATAACAAGTCGACACGCATCAATTAACTATGGTAGAGCGATTTATGAATATCTCCGCGGTGGACTTAATTTTACCAAAAACGATGAGAATGTGAACTTCCAATTATTTGTGTTGGAGAAATTATTTTTTATTTGCAAAAACTGTTGCAATAAAAGAATATTACTCCCTCCGTTTCACAATATATGTTCACTTTAGATGAAAAAATCTGTTTCAAATTAGTTGTCCACTTCAACTTTCAATGTAAGTTTATATTTCCAAAATCAACTTTACACCACATATCTCTAACTAGCCTATTGCCCGTGCAATGCACGGGTTGTACGATTCCTTTTATTCACGTATTTTTTTAATAATTATAATAGATATTTAAAAATTCAAAACATTATATTATTTTATAAAAATTGTAAGAACACGAACTATAAAAAAAATTATGTGAAGATCGATAGTTTAGCTGAGAACATAATATTAAATAATAAGTTAAGACATTACTAATAATTTTTTTCGCCTTTTTCAAAACTTCATACATTACACGTACTTTCTTGCGAGATTAGTCTCAAAATTCTCCCCAAACTCTTGATCAAAGTGTTTGTTAATATATTTGAAACTAATAAATAAAATATTAGATTTTAATAATATACTTAAATCTACTA
>PHNY01048834.1:15033-30943 GCA_003724115.2 Anethum foeniculum
TAACAGTGGACAAGAAAATTGGGACGGAGGGAGTATTTTTTATTCTTTCTCAAATTACAATATTAGCCCTAACGACCAAACCACCGAACCGTACCACAATAA
Source organism: Anethum foeniculum (assembly GCA_003724115.2). Taxonomy (NCBI): domain Eukaryota; kingdom Viridiplantae; phylum Streptophyta; class Magnoliopsida; order Apiales; family Apiaceae; genus Anethum; species Anethum foeniculum. The sequence continues at coordinate 15,136 of PHNY01048834.1, forward strand.
CTCCTTTACACCAATTATATATAGGATATAATTTATATTTCCAAGATCAACTATATATCACATATTATACTCAATTAATGCAATTAATACAACTTTTCTCATCAACATTCACATTTCTTTATATATGTGATTTTTTGAAAATGGACATGTATTGATTCTTGAAGCAGGGGTGTGTTGTCTTATTGAGGTCCCAGCATTTGGGCGTGTATTGTCCTTATTGAGGTTAGGGTCTTTCCCATAAGGCCCCACCGTCGGGCGGGGTCGTATGCTCCCACATCTGGAAGTACCGTTTATGAAACTTTAACATCCATAGGCTTATTAACTAAATTGCAGTTGGAGCATATACAATACAAACCAATTGCTTCTTGCGGATTTTCATAACCCTGCTGTGCAAAAATGGGATATACACTTGAAATGAATAGTTGGGTTATGATATATATCATGAGCGGTACGGAAATGAATCGAGTAATTTATTCCTTTATCCAAGAAAATGTCTATCTAGTTTATCTGGTCCACCATACTTGGCAAAAAACGACAAACACACAAGCAATCAAAGGCTCCCAGCCTCCCAACATAAGAAGGAAGTAACTACCGCAGATATACCTGATCAACACAAACTATAGTCCTAGATGGTGTTGGACTTTGGGGTAACGCAAATTTAACACTGGCGATGGTGTTAGATGTCTGGGTAACGCAAATTTTGCCAACACCTCTACAATTATAGAAAACTGTCATAACAAGCTAAAGAAACATAGTATTCTCCGAGACAATCAAGAATGAAATAAGAACAATTATAGTGTATATAATTCAAACATAAATGATCAAATACGAAGGTTTCACATTGGCATCACATCTACATCAAGTATATTTCTTGGCACAAACCAAGACTACATGTGCAAGAATGTTGCTGATAATTTGTAAACTAAGCTAATAAGCTATATTAATCAGGTGAATAAACAACAGAACATCACACGTGTTTTTAACAATATATTATCTTGAACGTTTTTTTTTTGCCGTTCCTTGAATTTCATCATCGCCGTAAAAAGAAAACATACAATCTGTATTAACTCCAAAACTGCAATTCGATAAGTGCAAGTCAAAGTAGTACTGTTACCTTGATAAAGAATATATAAATTATATATATATCAAGCATACTTGACCCCTTCAAACTTATAGGCCAGCTTTTTTCTTCAAGTGCGCCTTGAAGCCCATAATATCACCTGCCCATGGGGTCACAGCCAAATTTTCACACACCCAGATTTCACGGGCCACCTGGTTTATGAGCCTGAAGTCATGGCTAACAAGAACCAAGCCACCATCCCACTCGTTCAATGCCTCAGCAAGTGAGTCTATAGTCTCGATATCCAAATGATTAGTTGGCTCATCCAGCAGTAACATTTGGGGCTGTCTCCACGCTAACCATGCAAAAATCACACGACTCTTTTGTCCGTCTGACAAGTTTTTCATTGGCATCACCTGAGCTTTACCAGTAAGCCCAAACCTCCCAATTGCCGACCTCATCTTCTCTTCCTCGTTACCTGGGAACTCTCTTATCATAAAAACGAGAGCTGACAGCTCCAAGTCAAGTTTCTCAGTCAGGTGCTGGTGATATTGTGCTATGCGCAAGTGATTGTGTCGACGTACCATGCCCTCATTTGGAACCAACTCCCCTGTCATCAGCTTAAGGAGTGTACTCTTCCCAGCACCATTAGGCCCAACCAAAGCTATCCTTGAGTCAAGGTCAACCCCAAAGTCAATGTTCTTGTATATGAGGTTATCTGGGGTGTAGCCAAATGAAACTTCGACAAACTGTAACACTGGTGGTGGTAGTTTTCCCACATCAACAAATCGGAAAACCAGAACCTGATCCCTAGACACTTTCTGCGTGAGCCCACCACGCTCCATTTTTGCCAAAGTTTTCTCTTTGCTCTGTGCCTGGCGAGCTAATTTAGCTGACCCATGACCAAATCGAGCAATGTACTCCTTCATATTAGCAATCTGATCTTGCTCCCACTTGTACTGCTTCATCTGGTTCTCCTCGTGTTCTGAACGGGTTTGAACATATTGATCAAAATTTCCAGTATACATTTTCAACTGTTTGCTCTGCATGTGTATGATGTTTGTACAGACACCGTTCAGGAAGTCCTGGGAGTGAGAAACAACAACTAAGATTCGATCAAATTTCTTGAGCATCTCCTCCAGCCAAACACAAGCTTCTAAATCTGTATTCAAATTGCAGCAGCTCATCAGAGTAGTACACTAAAAGTTGTAATAAATGAATTTGAACAATGGTCCAATAGGTATAACAGATGCAACTGTTGCTATGAAACAGGGACACTACATATTAGCAATAACATTTCTAAAGATGGGGACAAGTTTGCACTCGCCAAAAAATCTCAAACTAAAGGAATTTGATATCACAACTCAAACCAAGTAATAAATTGAGCAATAATTTACCAATCTAAAACAAAACATATATAAAGTACACACGCATGGTGAGTTTCCATTCAACAGAAATTAATATTACTTTTTGCCCAAGATTTTTTCAGTGGCAACATGTACTGCTAAAGAAAATGTATTTAAAGATAAAATTAAAAGATAGTTAGTGAAGAAACCACAGCCAAAGTTACCAGCAACTCCACTTCGCCAAAAGTTATTTGTTTCTAAGGCTTCCAGACAAGGAGCTTTCACCAGATACTACAATTTGTGGCTTTCACATGGCACATCTTACAGATATTTGGTTATTCAATACGACTTCCAATTTATATCGAAGCAGATATAGACTTAATGGAACTTCATGTTCTTAAGTTATTAAAATATGTATCATGCAACAATATCACATATAGGCATTACAGTAAAGCAAATATGTATAAAGCCCCACTAACACCTACCAACTTACCGAGTTGTTGACGTATTGCATTTTATACCATGTACGCAACACATCAACAAGTAACAGTGAATATAGCTAAAGGGTTTCACAGGTTACAAGCACAGAATAAAAATCTTGCAATGGATACTTTAACGGACCAGGGTAGAAACTGGAATAGAGAGAATATCATTTATGTCATATAATTTCAAGGACTTGGTGCAAGTAGCTGCAACTAGAACTAGCCAACCAAAAAGAGAAACAAAAGTACAAGGAATAGAGAAAGAATTAAGCTGAAAAGCTACTACAACTGAACTAGTTTAAAAATTAACTCACCGAGATGATTAGTTGGTTCATCAAGCAACAAAAGAGTTGGGTTCATGAACAGGGCACGTGCTAAAGCGATCCTCATACGCCATCCACCAGAGAAGTCTCGGGTTTTCTTTGCTTGCATCTCTTTGGTAAAACCAAGACCAAACAAAATTTCAGCAGCACGTTTCTCCGCAGTTGCTGCATCCATTGCATCCAAGCGCTCGTAAATGCGCTCAAGAGCTTCTCCCCCACCATCGTCCTATTTACAGAGATGAAAGTGAAAATAATTAACATGTTATTTATAAGAAAAATGTCCCAGAGGCCAGCACCAAAAACCTATATTGAAGTACGGACCTGAGCAGCTAAGACTTCAGCTTCTTTCTCTAATATTAACTTCTCCTCGTCACAATTTAACACAGCCTGAAGTGAAGACATATCAGAAGCTTCAATCTCCCTCGTGAGATGAAATATATCCATGTGCTCAGGAATTGGAAGTTCTCGACGCCCTATAGATTCAAGAAGAGTCGATTTCCCACAGCCATTCAATCCAAGCAAACCATAACGTCTAAGGAAGGCAAAAATAAATTGCACTTCAGCACACAAATCTGGATAACTAATGACTTTACAAACATAAGATAGTGTTCTGAATTACGATATAAAACCTGCCATAATTAAGCTCCAGCTCAGAATCAACAATAAGATCATGCCCATGAAAGGTTAGAGACAGAGACTCTATCTGCAAAAAAGAAAAAGGAAGCAAGATTGACTTGTCAATAATCATTAACGTACATCGGTAGCAAACAGAATTACAGAGCAAACCAACTCATATAGAGGAATTGACAAGCTAGCAAACCTGCTGCAGCCATCATTTTGTAAAGATAATCCTAATGAGGTTAATATTAGTTGAATATATTAACTTTCTAGATGGACAATTACTTAACATAAAAAAATTATCATAGAGCACCGTACTGATAGGTATATATTTGCTTCTCAGGTCCTTGTCTAGGTACCTCGGCTAGAAACAATGAGCAAACACTGAAAAACCTGAGAAACTCTACATCTAAATCATCTACATTTTTTTTGCATCTGCGAGTAATATATGTGCTACATGCCAATAATTGGAAGATAAAACAAATTGAGTAGACATTAACTAGGCAACATTTTTATTGATAAAAAATATGTTTGGTGCTAACATCCACCATTGCTCCTTCAAATAAAGACACACAATTTTAAACCTGGAACTGAGGCATGTCTTTTCCACATAAAGTGTTTTTAGTTCTTAGGCAAAAGTCAAACTTTACCTTCAATAAACAATTTCCAGCAATTTCAAAAGCAACACTATAATGACACAACAAGATCCATTACTCAAAAAAGAACCAGTACATTAACAACAAATAAGAATTTAACATATACACAGGATCATATTTCACTACAACCCGACTACAAACCACAAGTTATTACATATCATTATCAGTACAACAGAACACACAGTTAATGGCCGGTGTGTAGGCAGTAAGCTAAACAAATTTCTATTTGAACAAAAAGTCCATTCCCTCCTCCCCCTTGGCCAATGATTATACGTTCTAATCTTCACTTCCCTCCCCACATATTTGTTAAATATAAGTTACGACAAGAATAATTACTGATGAGTAGTAGTAATAGCACCTTGTAGATGTAATGTGGGCTGCTTGAAGGCAGCTTGTCACGTGTATAAGCATCAGTAACTTTATAAGCTTTCTTATATATAGAGGCTTAGTTCTTTTGTAATAAAAATATACGTTGCAGCAGCTATATACATATGTGTATATATTCTGCAGTGTTGTTATAATGATATAGCAGTACTGGAGCTCATATATATATATATATATATATATATATATACATACATACATACACTTTTTGCCCTAATTTTTTTGTGCCTCATATATCTCTAGAATGATGTAGCTTATTACAATGATCATTGTATAGCATCTTACTCATCTCCGATGTAGATACGAATAAGATGCTGATTATGAGAGATATATGAGTGAAGAACGTAAAGAGATTATGGCAGAAATTGTATGTATATATATGAATATATGAGCTCCACTACTGCTATTACATTATAACAACCCTGCAGAATGTATACACATATGTATGTATATAGCTGCTGCAAGGCATATTTTTATTACAAGAGAACTAAGCCTCTATATATAGGAAAACTTGTAAAAGTTACTTATTTACTGCTAGATGACTTTCTAGTAGAATAGAGATAGATGCTTATACACGTGACAAGCTTCTTACAAGCAGCCTACATTACATCTACAATGTGTCTATACTACTACTATTCATCATTAATTATTCTTGTAGTAACTTATTATTTAACACACCTCCTCACTCGAAATTCCATCTTGAGATGAAAGACCTATCTTGGGATTGAAGAGTGCAACTCTAGGAGCCTCCTTGAGCGTAACCTCAGCCTCCAATAAAAATATCTTAGGATTGACCCATCTTGTAATATATGATCCATCTTGAGATTGACCCGTCAATGAAAAAATATGCACCTTTCGAATATTAAAGGGCAATTAATCATTACTAGGTACTCAGATTTACCATTCACCATAAGATAAACACACCAGAAGTTTGATTCTGTAGTTCAGTACTATCTTTATCACCTAAAGTATCCAATCTTCAGGGAATTGTGAATTCTTGATTTAAACAAAGATCAATCTTTTATCAACCTTTAAACAAACAAATCTAGCAATTACCAAAGAAAAACTATACTGACACAACAAGATCCACATTCAACAAATCATAAATTAAAAACTATTATTCGTTAACAATTTAACACTTTATAATGGTCACGTTTACAAACTTATAAATCACCTGTCGTTATATACAAGTACTCATCTAGAACAACATACCAAGCTAAATTAGTGTACTAAAGGAACAAAGAAAATGAATTAAAAACTCACACGAATATCTCGAGACAAAGGATGTGAACAAAGCACACCAGTACAAGTCCGGTCAGAAATCTGAAGAGCTTCAACTCCATTACTCAAATTATCCGTACTACTGCTGCTCGCAATCTTAGTCGCGGCTGCAGCTTTCCCACCCCTTTTGGCAGCTGCAGCTGCCTTTTTCTGAGCTACCTTCTTCTTACTCGCATCAGACACCATCTATTCCACCAAAAAAACATCAATTACACTCATCCACAGCATATGCATATATGACATACGCATCAAACATCAAACATTCAATTTTAAACATAATAAACATTTCAGTACAAATCTGAATAACCGTAAACGTGATTCGTATTCATTTATCAATTGTAAATTAATAATTACTCCCTCTGTCCCAAATTAATTGTCACCTCGAATTTTCACACGTATTTTTAATTCAAAAAATAATTTAGGCAGCTATTTATTTATTTTTTTAAAATTCAAAATACGAAATGACAACTAATTTGGGACCGAATGGAGTATTATAGATTTATAACTACACAAATCACCGTTCTCACAATTTTCATTTTAAACATTCTATACAAGAACACATTACACATCCCTATATATACATACATAAATCTAACAAAAACCAATCAAGAAACATAAACAAATTCACATACATGAATTCAATAAAAAACAAAAACGTACATGAATATTAACATAAACATGTATGTATGTGTGCAGGGGTAAAAGGAAAGCTTACATTGAGACAGAAGAGAGTAGATCTGGGGGGGTTTAGTGTGTGTGTTTTTTATACCTTCGAAGCCGGATGAAAACGGCTTTGAGGTTGAAAAGAGTTAACAAGGACAAGGATACGATGTATTTATACTTGGGTTTTGAAGGGTGGTGGGCCCACTTGAGTGGCTTACGTGTGAAAATATTATACGTTGGTTATTCTTTGGTTTGTGTCTGAAAAGCAGGAAGGGTGAGTTGATGTCTGCCAAGTTAGGTCGCCGTCTACTAAGACTTCACTTGCTATGCCATGCCTTTGACTTGTCCAAAAAGGGGTTACGAGTGAGGCGAGAATCGAACTTGATTAAAAAGTATGGGTTCGAGCCCGATTTTGAATTTGACCGAATTTTTTATTTTAAATTTGAATTTTGGTTTGTAAAATATTTGATAGGCTCAAATTCAGTTTGAAAATTTGAATCGATTTGACAAAATACTGATAAAAATTCAAAATATGATCTGTTCAGCTTGAGTTCGAGTTCGGTTTGATTAAATATAGAAAATACAGATAAAATATTGAATAGTTACGTAAAAATATATTTATAATAAAAAATATTAAAATTAATATAGGCTCGATAAGGCTCACGAACCTTACGAGCTGAGTAATTTAAAGCTCGAACTTATTTCGGTAAAGAATTCGAATAGCTCGAGCTCGACTCGATTATTACCGAAACAAATTCAAATATTTTACGAGCCGAGTTCGAGTAACTCACGAATAGTTTGACTTATTTAAACCCCTAATCCAGATCCTTTCTTTCGCTAAAATTGTAGGTTTTTTCCAAATTTTTTTTAATCTTGTTTTTGCATAAGTATCATTCTTTTAAAAACAAATTCTAATAGCGTATATTTGAATTCTTATTTTTATATATTATCACCCAAAAGATTCATCATTTCACTTTCTAGTACTCATTCCGTTCCACTCAATTCTTTACATTAGAATTGGGCACGGAAATTAAGAAAAAGTGTTAATCAGTGATGAAAAGTAAAAAAAGTGATTAAAGTGATGAGATCGATCAATATTTAATGCATGAAGTGAGTATAATGGAGAAAAGTAGTGGATGAAGTTGGTTTATATATTATAAAATTATACTCCCTTTGTTCCTAAATGATAGTCGTTTTGACTTTTTTCACGTAATTTGAGGTGTAGAAAAAACATATCTAGACGTATTTTTTTTCAAATTTTCTTTTTTTAATAAAAGTTTAACATTTATATTTTTATTTAGAAAAAGAAAATTTGAAAAAAAATATGTATAGATATTTTTTTTTCACCTTAACTAACGTGAAAAAAGTCAAAGCCATTTAGGAACGGAGGAAGTACTAGTTTAGAAAATTTTTGAAATGTAAAAAAATGGGAGTGACGTTCCAGAATAGAACGGCAAAGAAATGAAAAGGACGAAGGGAGAAGTAACAATTACGAACACAGATTTAAAATCATCCCGATCATCAATGACCACTAAGATCGACACACATGATCACGCGGAAGAAAAATCCTGGGAAGTAACTTAGATATTGAAGTAAATGTTAAACATTGTTATAGTTTATTTGAAACGTACTACTAAGATAATCTCTGACTCTTAAAATCGACACACATGATCACGCAAAAAAAAAATCCCGAAAAGAACTTAGATATTGAAGTAAATATTAAACATTGTTATAGATTATTCAAAATGTACTATTAAGATCATCTCTGATCACTAAGATCGACACACATGATCACGCGGAAGAAAAATCCCGGAAGGAACTTAGATATTGAAGTAAATGTTAAACATTATTATAGTTTATTCAAAATATACTACTAACTCATACCTAGCCAGGAGCCAGCTAGCCTGTCAAGTAAAATCCAACGTTCTTAAAAAAAAACAACTTTTATGGTTGGTTCTATCGATTCTATGCCATCTTCCACTTCCTATTCAAATCCAATTTACTCATTCTCCTCTTCACCTTTTCTGTTGTTACTAATCTTCTTTCCTTTCTTTTTGCTAAGCTTTCCTATTCTTATTGTATATCCGAATTGTTACATGTGTTGTTTGTATTAATGGCTTCTCAAACTCCCCGCACTTATATTTCATATTCAGTGGCTTCTAAAAGTTATAAAACACTATCTTCTCTTACTAGCTGGGAAGTTTTCTTAAGCTTCCACGGTGATGACACGCGATTTAAATTTACCAGTCATTTGTATGCTGCCCTACAGGGTCATGGAATCCGAACATTTATGGATGATCCTGGGCTACGTACGGGAGAAGTAATCTCAGAGGCATTGCTCCAAGCTATTCAAGAATCCAAGACTTATATTGTTGTCCTCTCTGAAAATTATGCTTCTTCATCTTGGTGCCTTGATGAGCTCGTAGAGATCTACAGGTGTTACGAAAGTATGGAAAGATTGGTAATTGTTGTGTTTTACAACGTTAATCCATCTACCGTGAGGCAACAAACTGGGAGTTTTAAAAAAGCTTTTAAGAAACATGAAACCTGTTCTAAACCTGGGTGGTTTAGGAAAGCTTCGAAAGAGCATCAAATTCGTTATGCCACTCAAATGGAGAAAGTAAAGAACTGGCGCCTTGCACTAACAAATGTTGCTGTCCTTTCAGGAAAACCTGTATCTGCAAATAGGTAACTCAAACTATCAAGGTCATGTATTAATTTTTTTGATATAACCGAGCTAAGTAACAAGTTAATTGGAACGTAAATGAATTACAATGTCCGATTTAATGGTTTTCAAGTTGGAAAATTGAAGTTCAAGTTGTTCAAGTTGCTAAGTAACATGTTGTTCTTCTACATAGTTGTTAACGTTAAAGTACTGTTCTTGATGTTGTACACAAGTAACTTTGTTTTTTTAGAAAAAGCCCTTCTATATTTGTACCTTGGCCTCAGGTATGTTTTTAAAGTTATCCTCACAGACAGTTTCAGAAAAACAGGTCGAACTTAACTTTTGTGTTTACATGTATCTTTCATGCACCCAATAGTTTAATTGTTTGCTGCCAAATCTAATATTTAGTTTATTTATTATTAAAGAATTGCATTGCAGGTCTGAAGCCGATATTATCAAAGAAATTATTCATGTGATCCTACTCCAAATTAATCCTAGAACTTTAGATGTAGCCAGATACCCCATTGGGCTGGATTCTCGTGTTCAAGGCATAACTGAATTATTGAGCAGTGGCACAAAAGGTGTCATTAAGATCGGTATATATGGCATGGGTGGGGTGGGCAAAACAACTCTTGCTAAAGCTCTTTATAACCAACTCTTGCTTGGAAGATTTAAGGGCAGCTGTTTCCTAGCAAATGTTAGGGAGGGTTGCGAGAAAGTAAAAGGCCTGGTGTCTTTACAAGAACAACTTATTAATGATGTTCTTATGAGTAATATAAAAGTCGAGATTCACAATGTTGAAGAAGGAACTAGGTTTATAAGAGACAGAATTTGTTCAGCAAAAGTTCTGGTTATTATTGATGACATAGACCACCTTAAACAATATGAATCTTTGGTTGGACCATTTTCTGCAGGGAGTGTAGTTATAATAACTACAAGAAATGAAGATATACTAGATAAAATTGAAGTAGAACCCACATATCGATATAGGGTAAATGAGTTGTCATTGGCATTATTCACCAAACATGCATTTGGAAATGCTAAACCAAAGAGCAGTTTAATGGTATACTCTGAAGACATTCTACGTCATGCTAGTGGGCTTCCACTGGCTCTTGAGGTTTTCGGATCTAACTTGTTTAACCAATCCGAGGAGGGATGGAGATGGTTCAGGGACAGGTTGAAACGAGCTCCTGTTGACGATGTCGTGAAAAAATTAATGATAAGCTTTGATGCACTGAAATTGATTGATCCTTTGCTGCAGGATATTTTCATAGACATTGCTTGTTTTTTTATAGGAAGTGAGAAAGAAGATGTTGTTGAAATACTGGAAACTTGTTATACGTCCATTAGTTATAATATTGACATTTTAAAGAAAAAATGTTTAGTTACGATAAATAATGAAAACAAGTTAGGAATGCATCATCTCCTTCAGGATATCGGACATGAAGTTGCGCGTAACAACTCTTATGATGAGCCTGGAAAACATAGTAAATTGTGGATAACACATAACATATACGATGTGTTAAAGGAAGACAAGGTAATTTTATTACATTGTGTATCTAGAAATGCTTTTAGATAAATGGTGGTTTCATCTGAGTTTGTAATTTACAGAATCACTCCGACTTTTTCTTTGCAAACGTTCATATAAAACAGCTCTTAAGATTATGTGTAGAAGATTAAAACTAGAATTGTCACCATCTTTTTTTTTTTTTTGAATTATTTATTAATCAGTGGTCATCAACTTTTTCTTATATACTCATATGTAGGGAACAGAAGCAATTAGAGTTATCATCCCTAACGATTACGACTACCAGAACTCGCTTGAGGGCGCATCAATCGCTACAAAAGCATTCAAAAGGATGAGTAAATTACAGTTGCTTTTCCTCAAAAATGTAAATCTTACTGGAAGCTTTGAACAGATATTTGAGGATCTAAGGTGGCTCGGTTGGGCATTTTGTCCTTTGAAGCATTTACCCCCTGAATTTCATCCGCAAAAACTTGTAGCCCTGTTGTTGCCTCGTAGTGGAATTCAAACAATGTGGGAGCCTGACATGGTCTATACTGTGAGTATATTTCTTAAATACATGATTATATTCCAGTTGTCTGTTTCAACTTCCTTATTTTCTATATATTATTCTAAAAGATTTTCGATTTGTACACATAAAACCTCAAAGTAGAAAACACCGTGTCATTGGTACGCCTTAACCACCGTGTCATATTTGACTTTTGAAAACAGCCTTCGCCACAAAACAATAAAAAGAAGCTCGGATATACACCCGCACCATTTTTCCAGTGTGTGGAATTATTTTGCTATGAAGGGTTTTTGAAAAGAAATTATGAAAATATGTCAAGGACGTGCGAATGACAAACTTTAAGGGCGGGAAAGTACCCTTAAAAGAAAAAACTTTTGAGTGTTAATTACGTGCACAAATATGATCAGATATTTCTTATATGATTAGACACACTCACACTCCCACCAAAAGTAAGCAATCCTTTAAATCTCCCATACAGGTTTTCGGAAAGTTGAAGACTCTAATCATGTCACATTCTGTACTTCTAACTGCGACTCCAGACTTCACACGAATGCCGTGTCTTGAAACTCTTAATCTTAAGGGCTGTGAAAACTTGGTGGAGGTTCACATGTCAATTGGAAGTTTAGTTAGACTTATTTCACTAAATTTGTATGGTTGTGCAAAGCTAAAAAGTCTTCCCAGCACCATTTGCAACTTAAGAGCACTGGAAGTTCTAAATGTTGGTTATTGTAGTAGTTTGGAAGTGTTGCCTATAGAATTAGGAACCATTAAATCCATAAAAAAGCTCAATGCAAAGGGACTAGCTCTTTGTAGATTACCGGATTCGATCGGACATCTAAGTAAACTTGTTAAGTTAATATTGAATTATAACGAGAATCTGAAAGCTCTTCCCGACACCATTGGCAACTTGAGATCATTGGAAGTTCTACGCATTTCTGTTTGTAGTAGATTGGTAGCACTGCCTACAGATTTGGGGAACATTGAAACTTTAAAGGAGCTCAATGCAAGGGGACTAAATGTTTCAATATTACCGGAGTCAATTGGACGCCTTAGTAAGCTTGTTAAGCTCAATATGAGCTCCAACTTGTACATTAAAACTCTTCCAGACACCATTTGTAACTTGAGAGCACTGGAGGTTCTAAATATTGACAACTGCAGATTTCTGGAAGCATTGCCTGTAGAATTTGGGAACATTGAGTCCCTGACAAAGCTACATGCGGAGAGACTAACTATTTTGAAATTGCCAGATTCAATTGGACGTCTTTGTAAGCTTGTTGAGCTGATATTAAGTTATAATTCCAACCTTGAAACTCTTCCAGACACCATCTGTAACCTGAGATCACTGGAGATCCTAGATATTACTGGATGTGAAAAGCTAAAAGTATTACCAGATCAACTGTGGAAGCTTTCAAGTTTAAAAGCGCTAGAAGCACGTGGAGTCACTCTATTAAAAAATCTTCCGGAAATAGACTCAAGCCAAACTGCATTATCATTGCAAATGCTGAATTTATCTGAGACTTCTCTCACTGCCGTGCCATCCGGTATCAGTCAGCTATCAAAACTAGAAGATATCTGTCTTACAAATTGTCGTCATCTGTTGTCCATACCAGGACTTCCTCCTAGTGTGAAACAGATACAGGCAGATGGCTGTACGTCTATGAAAAGATTGCCAAATCTGTCAAATTTGAAACAGCTGGAGGTATTAAAACTAAGACATTGTACTGGTTTGACAGAGATCCAAGGACTGGAGAAACTCACTTCTATTGAAAGCCTTGATTTGCCAGGTTTCAAATCATATGTTCTCAAGTAAACTTCCTGGAAAGTTTCTGTCTGGTTTTTTAAATCTTAATCTCTTTATGATTGTACATTGATGTGTTAACCTTTAACAGATACAATTATGCAATTATATATGACATACTATCTTTTAGTTCTAAATCATAAATCCATAATATAGTTTGGAATCACAAAGCACAGTTTCTAAATCATAAATCCATAGTATAGTTTGGAATCACAAGGCACAGGGTATTTTTGGTCATCAGTGGAGTGTAGTAATACAGTTTACAGTTACTGGGGGGATTTGCAGATGTAGTTGTCATTAAACGAGTTTGAAATTCTGTTTGGTGATTACTTGATATTTATTACTAGATTCCAGCTTACTTACCCTTAAAAAAACCAGGGTACATGTTTTTCAGTTTTGTACTTTGACTTTTTTCCAGTCTGAGCTCTCACCCATGGATCAAATGACCGACCAACTGCCAATTTGGAAACAGGCTCATTCAGGGGAACGACGATGAAAATTTTTGAACTGAAGACAACTTAACCAAGTTCCCTCGCCAATTACATTAAATTTATATAAATTTATATTTATATTTACTAACCCTTCAATTGTATGCATATGCAAATAGATGCCAGAGTGTAAAATTACTTTGCAAATATCAGCAACATACTACTAATCCCATCATTTGTTGAAGATCTTTTTCGCTGGACAGAGTCTTTCTTGTTAAATAACTTCCAACAAGTTTTTCTTCAAACTGCATTTCAGCATATTGGTCATCTATCAATATATCATGGCTTAAATACTGAGACCGGAGATGAGCATTTTATAAGACAAAATGATGCATACTTAAAGGGTAAAAAGACGCACTCGAGAGTTGAGGCTTTATACTACTTTAAGTGTTAAGGAACCACCTCAAGGTGTTAGAGAAAGACCATTTCCAGGATCTTATATTAATATTCTAACAAGTATGTAAATATATACATAATCAGATAACCTTTTACTTTGGCATATTACAGCACCTGAACACTCTCCAGATCTGAAACTTTTAAATATGTAGGGACAAACAATTTGCACAATGTGAAATAGTATGAACATTACATCAGCGTTAACCAAATTTTTGTGAACGTAAGCTCATTATAACATAATTTGAACCCTTGCCTCTTCTGAATTCCACTCAGAGTACCATACTTAATCAACTGACCTTGACCATCTCCCTCCCAAATATTAATGAGAACTAAAGCCTCATGTCCTAACTTTGGCAAGACGAGCCCATACTTGATCTTTTTCACGAGATAGAAATTATCTGTTTTCAGGTTTTGCTACCTGATTTTGACAAAGTCTTTATTTGGTTCCATTGATATTCAGATATCACACACACCCGTGTATCACGAAGTAGATGTGACTTCTCCCATCAGGATGATCTATTTAAGTTTGCCTCTGTCTTCCTTAAATTTTATTCCAGATATACAATATCCAGCATTAATAAACTTGTAATCTATCTAAACATCTTGAAATTTGACTAAATCCCGATAGCTTAGACGGTTTTTTTCCTCTGTTTCTAAGCCATCACTTTCTGTAGGCCATTATAAAGTATAATTTATGTGGAAGACCTAAACAGATACATCACCCTGCCCATGGATTGATGGAATGATTTTGTTTAATGAATTTTCTGTGTTTGTAGGTAATTTCGTTTAAAGACATCTTGAGTCCTCTGCAAAAAGAAAATTTGAATGATGTCTACATTGTCTATGAATTTATGGACATGGATCTTCATCAGATAATTCGCTCCAATCTGCAACTTACAGACACCATTGCAGGGTTTGATCTAAGTCTTTGCATTATATAGCAAAATTCGCATCACAACTTCTTTGGTTTTGATCATTATAGTTTTCAGAATTTTCTGTAGCTATTATTTGGTGCCTATTATCATCCATAAGATAAATCCACTGCATTTTATTTCAATTATTGTTGCCCATATGCAATTAGCCAACATTATAGTTACCTCCTGATCAAACTATTTTTGAATTTAAGAACAATTTTACTGACTGTTTGATTAGGTTGATACATAGCATAAGTTCCACCCTTCCTGATGTAGAATACGATGAGCCTGGCATCTTTTTGCTTCACAGGCCCACAATGCTACTTGAGCACTACTTCTCAAACCCAATATTTCAATTTTTCTCCAAAGAAATGCAGCTAAATATTTAACATTTATTTGTGTTAGAGTTGTTATATTTCAATATTTCAACATTTCTAAATAATTTATCTCAATATTTAATATTTATTTGTGTTAGAGTTGTTATATTTCAATATTTCTTCTCCGAATTAATAACATTTGATCATGACATATCATACAATTCATACAATTCATCTACCAATACGTAGATCCTTAAAAAAAAAGGGTGGTGCTAAATGCAGTAAAATTTTGCTCCATGCAGTAATGAGAAATTACCACCAAGTCCTTGGTACCTATTAAATGTGTTCTCAAATAATTGAATGCAATTTGACCATATATTGATA
>PHNY01048874.1:1133-14300 GCA_003724115.2 Anethum foeniculum
TAATTAATACAACAATTAGTTCCCAGTAAATTGTGTGTTTGTGTTTAGTTCTCTTCCGCAAATTAAACAAGTACACACAGTTAGTCAAGATTGCACAACACAAAAAGTTTTCACTGTTCAAGAAATAAATCGAAACACATTCACCCCCCCTCTGTGTTACTTTGATTCACTCATTGACTAACAAATCTCTTCAAGATCCTCCATGAAATACTGAGCTGGATCTTTGGGAATGATTCTATCTAGACCAATCGTTTCATTTACAGCAACTACTTCTGTAATAATTTTCATGGGAACATGAGGACCATTATCTATACAGTCCACATAGCTTTCATCCTGAGATAAAATGTGAAGCCTCATCTTCACTTTCCAGTGAGAGTGAAAATGTCCAGGACTGGAATCTTCACACTTGCATCCTTCTTTCCCATGGTTGATTGTTTAGTCTCAGATCTTTACACATTCTGTATGGTGAAGGCATGCTCTAATACCAATTGTTCTATACTAATAATCCAATCATTTGATTGTAGAAGGAGGGTTGAATATAATCAAGACAAATTAAAACTATTTTTGATCTTTTTGATGATTTAAGAATAATAGGAACAATACTGACATTAAAAACATAGATATTTAAAATTTCAGGTGGTTTGTTTGAGCTCACCACCTGAGTTATATATTAAAGAAAATAATCCGTGTAAATTACAAAGTAATTTCACAGCTTCTTGTATAGTGTTTGCTCCCATGTGACTTGATCAAATTGAATAGATTTGTCTTTGACAGATTGCAGTGTGAATCCTCCAATTTGTTTTGCACATGAATAGAATGTTTCCTTCTTCTTCGAATACCCAAGCAGATAGAATCTTGTATCAACCTATGTGATCAGTCAGATTTGTCTTATTCTTCACTGTTAAGTCACTGTCAATGGATATCTGAACCTTTATTCATTGATAGTGTTCTTCTGATCAGCCATTGGTTGTTATCCATTGATAAGCTTTACTCCATAGCCGTTGATCGTGTGAACATCATCCACTAATAGTCATTTCACTTGTGCATAATTACAAGACATCAAGTATTTACAGTTTACCTACCTATTCTACACATCCATTGATAGTCAACATGACTTATCCATTGATCAACTGACCTATCGATTGCTAACTTAAGACTTAATTGAATTTGTTACAAAAGTAATTATCCATTGATAAGCATCCCTGTAAATGGATACTCCATAAGTATACTATCCATTAACAAGTTACAAACTAACTTATATAAATTATATTTAAATGTTTGAGATATCATCAAGAGTACACATGATTTCTAACAGACACAACAAATTATAAAAGAAATAATCGATAGCACATAGGGTTGTTTGTTTCATAAGATGACATCGGTTTGAAATCAGGAATTAGATTAAAATGATCTGGGTTTAAAGAATGATTTCTCATATCATGTGTTTGGTTCAGTTTCGGAAAAAATAATATTTATATATTTAATTTAACATAGTTTTGAAATAAATATTCAAGTTAATTATATATATATATATATATATATTAAAAAAAATTATATTCACAATATTTTTATTTATGAATAATCCTAAATAAGTTCTTATGAGATTATAAGGGATAAGCTCCACGTAAACTTGTAGCCAAAAAAGTCCATAACGAAGTGCTAATATAAACATCTCAAAAAAGTTATATCGAAAAGTGTGAATAGGGAAGAAAATGACTCATATTAAGAATTTAAGATTCTAGAAGTCTATGTTATGCATATATTGTAAATATTTCTTTCATCCTACTAAAGTTGTTCTATTTTAATATGTTGTAAATGAATAATATAATTAATTTTTTTAGCATACAACTTATATTTTTCTCACTATTTACCTCAAAAAAATATTCACGTAATTTGTAAAAATTTGATTCACCTTCCTCATGCTTTTTTTTTTGACCCGCCTCAGAATAAAGATTTAGAACCACGATTATAGGTATGCATTGAAAATAAAATTACGAATGAACGAATAGCGATGGAGAGTTATCAGATAAGATGCATTAAGGATGAAATTATAAGATATATTCACAGTTGTAATAATAATATAAAATTTGAAATAAATCAGTTTATAATTATAATTTAAACAACGGAGAAATACTTGCCAAAAAAATAAGAAGAAAAATCCTGTCTTAAGAGATTGTCCTGTTCCTGTCCCACCTACCCGGTATTATCTAGAAAATATTAGGATAGACAATAATTGACACACACCAATATTAATACTTGTAAATTCAAGATATTAGTATTATAATATTGGTAACAAAGCAAAGCTACGCTTTTAATTTCATCATCATTAATTTCAACAAAGACTTGTGACTTTTCTGTATACACCCATCTTCATTCAACCGATCTAACCCACAATTTCTCAGGTACATGTATACATACATACATACATATTGATGATCTCACTCTTTTAATTGTTCTGGGTACTTTATAGTTTAATCACTAGTTAGCTTTGGATTTTGTTTCGTATTCTACAATCAGGGTTCTTGATTTTATTGTGTATTCTGTTGTTTGTTTGATGGGTTTTAGTTTAATTTTAATTTCCATATCTGGGCCTGTTCGTGGATACTGAAATTTTCATGGGTTTTTTTGTTTGTTAAAAAATTTGAACTTTTTAGGCAATTACATTTTTTTGAGATTTTGTGATGTAATCGTGTTTAATTTAGTTTCTTTCAACTTCTGTAATGGAGAATTTGAAGTAAAATTTGCGAACATTTTAAGTTCTTGAAACTACTGTGGCAGCAAGTTTAGGAGGAATGTGCAAATTATGGCAAGATCGATTTTTTTTAGCTTTTTGTTTGGGTATTTTCATGAGTTGCAATTGGTGAAATTAGTGGCTTTTTGGTCAATAAGGGCCATTGAAATTGTCCGGAATTTTGGGTGTTTGTTTGTTAAGTAAATTAATTGTAATGTGGTAAGTCTGTATATGATCATCGTCCATCATGTACATATTTGTTTGCAAGTGTTTGGAGAGAAGGGAATCATAAAGATGCAATTTTTAATAGCTTACCTAGTACAATACCCGTATTTCTTTGGTAAATTAATTGTTCTTTCTTGATTCTTAGCGTATCGACTTCTATGTATTGTGCTTTGCCATAAAGTACAACACTTGATTTGGATTTTTTTACTTAAGTGGGTTGATTGAATTTTTCTGCCGATACAGTTCTATATTTAGTCTTTTTTTCTATATTGGGAGTTCTCTGAGAGGGTAAGACATCTGTAGTTGTTCGCGTTTTATAATTTGGACATATGTTAATAAAAAAAATTGTCGATACTTGCTAATACAGAGATTTTACTGGAATAGTGATGGAAGAACACCTGACTTTATGTGTTGACCATTTTGTTCCGCCCCGATCATCACAAGCACCGCAAGGAGTTGAGACTCCTGGATCTTCTGTAGGGGGTTCTTGCAGTCATGTGTCTGATCCATATTCTTCGGCTATCGATATTGGGGACAAGAATGGTTCTGCCGAGGAAGAAGAAGAGCCGCTTATTCAGAATGTTGAATGCCGTATATGCCAGGAAGAGGACAGCATTAGGAATCTAGAGGTGCCTTGTGCCTGCAATGGGAGTCTTAAGGTATTTCTAACATTATGAATAAGTGTTATCTGAAGATATGCATTATATTCCTTTAAGTACCCCAAGAATCCCGTGGTCTAATCCAGGGTTACTTGGACCATCTTTATGTAATTCTCAAATTCAAACAGTAATTTGCATATTCTAAGTTCTACTAGTGAAAATTTCGTATTTTATTGGTTTGGTGGAGTAGTCTATATAACACTTTTGTATAAGCAAACATTAAATAAAAATGGGACTCGTTCTACTGAAAGGACTAGGGAGGTTTGTTTTGTAGCTCTGATATTATAGTTAAAACAATTTTTTTTTATTAGTATTATTTACGTTTTAAAGCTTCTGAAAATATGGCCTCTCGGTCCAGTGGTTATGAGAGATCGTGGGTTTGAACCGTGTCAAAGACAATAAAAGACAATACGGGTGTGAGTTCTTTTAATTATAGTGCTAGCAATGTAGATTAGAGGAGAAAAATAAAATCTCTTAAAAAATGACTATAGGACATTTGTCAGGATTTCTCAGATTAAAAAAATATTTTCCAAAGTACTTCTTTAAAGTACCTTTTTTTTGCTTGCTGTACTTATTTTATTTGATAACTCTGATGACTTCTTATTTTCGACATCTTGTTGACCAATTATTTTATTCAGTTTGCTCATAGGAAGTGTGTACAGCGATGGTGTAATGAGAAAGGGGATATAACTTGTGAGATATGTCATCAGGTATGCCCTTGCATCGTTGCTAAATGATTATTGCTTAGAGTTACAAGTTTGATTGATTGCTATTTCTATGCATTGATAACATTTTTATTTTTGAGAGATGCAAGAAAAAGTCATAAGATTCACGTTATTACAACTATGATTTTCCTTTAATTTACATGCTAGTAGTAAAAATTTACACTTATTTCTTTAGTTTTTGAAAATTTATCTTGCTATATAAAAAATTGCCTTTTCAAGCGTACGCTGTTGATGAAACTGTAGTCTATAATATACTCAGGAAACTACTCACTTCTAATGATTTCATCCTCTGTTTTGTCTTTTTTCTCACCAGTTATCGCATTTTGTTAGTGGTATATAATTATCAGTCTTCCCTTATACCAAGTCAAGCATCAATATTAAGGACATGCCAAAGTTCCTAGTTGGCTGTAATTTTAAGTGAGAAATTTATATTTTTGGTTAGGGTCAGTTACAGAAATTGATATATACTCACGTTCACTTGCGTCCTCTGTGGCTTGACCTCTTGTTATCATGAACAGAGGGATACTGGCTTTACTCACCCTTGTAGATAGGAAAGATGCTCAAACACATGCATACATATTTGTTCCTGGCTTGTTTTGGGAGTTACTGTAACATAAGAGGGTTCATAGGAAACCTAAAGTAGTATAGACTTTCAATTTAGTTCTTGTTTTAAATTACACTGATGAACAAGATAAGTTACCGAAGAATTTTTTTCTGATGAACAGCCTTACCAATCTGGCTATACTGCTCCGCCTCGTCCTGTTGCGGAAGACACATCCATTGATATCAGGCATGTATTATTTATCTTTCCTTTTCTCTTTCCTACAAATATTTGATCTTGCAGATGGCTGTATTGATTGTTATATTTAAGGAACAGCTAAATTTAAGCTATTTGCAAGTGTGTATAAATGATTCCTTTTGACTTCCGTGCTGATTGTATTACTTGGTGGAGAAGCTTAATACATAGTAAGCCAAGTACTTATCTATATGTTCCATAGTTGAATGCAAAAAGCGCAGAAATCACAAGTAGCTTCCTAGGGTTTGAGCGCAAAGCGTAGCACATAGCATGTGCCTTGTTAGGGAAAAGTGCACAGGTCCGGCTTAACAGTATGGCCAAGTAAGCGGTCGCTTAGGGTCCCCAAATATTTAAGGGCCTCAAAATTCACAAATTCTTTATATATATATATATATATATATATATATATAAAATCATTTTTATTATTTATATTTATGAGAAACAGATATTTAATTTAAATATAAATTTGGGAGACTGTATTGTTTTTAAAAAAGAAATATAACATGAAATATTAAAAATTAAATTAGTTTAACTTTATGGGAAAAAAGTGAGTACTTAGTGAGTAAATGATATTAATATTTTTATTGGTATGTGTATGACGCCAAGTATTTATTGAATGTGACAAACCTTATTATTTTAATATAAAATGTTAATTTTTGTTTTTCAAAATTTTTATATTGTTGTAAAGTATGTAATACATATTTTTTTTTGGGCATTACAGTTACATTATGTAAATTTTTATATTATTGTAAATAAAATAAATATTTATTTTTAGACAAAGGCCTCTTTTTAAAAATTCGTTTAGGGACCCAAATTTGGCCGAGAAACACTAGATTAAATTAAATTAATATACATGTATGTACATAAGTTTTAATATAACACAATTTAAAAAAAATAACATTTTCCAAGACAAAGAAATTCAGATATTTGTAATCACCAATGCAAAACTTGTGTTTGTAACAAATAAATACCAATGACATAACATGGTCTTCATTCGTCAAATAAATGTAATTTGTATTCTGTATGTTTTGATTTCTGTTGATTAAAATTGATGGCGATGATTCAAAAAGTGAGATCTAGGCAAGCTTCTTTCTATAGAAGCGTCCTTAGTTTCCCCCTTATTAAGGCTTAAAAAGAATTTTTAAAAGGGGCTAAACTTTTCCGAAGCAAAGTGAGAACCAAGGACTCTAGGAAGCACGAGTGTGGTACTAAGGTGGTGCACTGCGCACCGGGTGAGGTTCGGGTCAGGAGGCATATGCACTGGGTGCGCCACAAGGCGTATCCCCTTATTTCTTGGCCGCAGTACATGTGGGTGTGGGAGATGGGGTGAGGGAAGGGAAGATTTTGTCATTTTTCGACTTTCATGGTTGTGTTCAATCGCCATCGCCCATTTCTATTTGTCTCCGTCTCCGGCTGCTCCTTTCTTCTTCGGTTGCTTTGTCCTTTCATCTAAATAGCTGTCTCATTTCATACTTTGTAAGTTATAATCGATGTATGTTCATGCATATGTTCATCTGCCGTGCGTTTTTCTACTGTGTATTTGTATATGCCTGGCGATGTATGTATATGTCTATGTATGATTACTTAACTTTTGCTTGTAGTTTGACCATTTGTTTTCATTTAATTATTTGTATTTTTTTTTAACTTCTAATGATTAACCTTTAGTTAGTTAATCAGATCTAATGGTTAACATTGATATAAATATTTAGTCTTTAAATTACTAAGTATGATAAACTTATGTATTTGACTATTTAAATTGGTTTTATTAATGATATATATATATATATATATATATATATATATATAACTTTTTTTGTAATGAATCACAGTATATATAATGTACTTGTATTTCTTTTTATAATTGTTGAGTTTACCCCACCTGAATCCTCATATTTTTGGATATGCCAAATTCCCATATCCTCTCACTGTGCACCCTGACACTGGCACCTGCACTAATGCTTCTTAGCCGAGAAATTTGTTGTGCTTTGGGCTTGAGCGAGTGGTGAAGCACACTTCTCACAACTAAATTGAAAGTTAAACAGTACATTGTTCTAAAATAGCAGGACAACTCGGTGTAAATGCCAATTGTGTGAAAATCTTAAATGCTGGTCATAGTAATGCTTATATACATGTGCAGCTTGGGGATGTATGTATGTATTTTTTCTTTGGAGCTTAGTTCTCCTTTGACACCATGTACTTATGTACACCATGTTCTTATGTTGGCTGTACCTTAACAGAAGAAATGCTTTTTTCCCAGCACGTGTGTTTAGTGGATAGGCTTAACAGTTCCAGTTTTTGTCCTTAGTCTTGTTTAATGTCATATGGAGATGGTGTTTTCCTCAAGTGCTTAATTATCTCAATCTACAGGCATGTTGGCTCCCTGCTTTTGTTTCAGTACTTTATCAACACTAATGCATTGTCAAAACTCACATGTCAACTGACATATTGTATTGGATATAATTTTTTTGATAAACTAAATTGATCTCGACTCTTTTAAATTGCACTTTCCTCACAGCGGGGCTTGGACAATTGGTGGTACCCCTCTGGATTTACATGATCCTCGACTTCTGGCCATGGCAGCAGCTGAGCGCCGTCTTTTGGAGGCTGAGTATGATGAATATGATGATTCTAATTCCAGTGGAGCTGCATTTTGCCGTTCAGCTGCTTTAATTGTAAGCAATTTACTTGCCTTCTCTTTTCCAGGTTCATAGGTTGTTATCAAAAGAATGAGACTGGCCTTATGAACGTACTGAGTATTTGCAGTTAATGGCTCTTCTGCTTTTAAGGCATGCACTATCCATTGGAGATAGTGATGGTGGTGATAGTGATGGAGGTGATAGTGATGATGCCTCTACCTTTTTCGCTGTAAGTAGGGTTTTTTTCCGCTTGTGGCAATATATTAATAATTGCTGTATGAGCTACCTGACAGACTTTTAATTATAGCTTTTCTTGCTCCGAGCTGTTGGCTTTCTTCTTCCCTGCTACATAATGGCATGGGCTATCAGCTTATTGCAGCGTCGTCGCCAGAGACAGGCAAGAGGCTCTTTTGTGTGTTTGTGTGTGTTTTGATTTTTTCTTTTTCTTTTATAAGTAAATTTTCTGTTTCTATGGAAGATGAACTAAGTGGGAGTTGCATGAGGCCATAATTTTATAGATAATCCTTTGCTTTAAAATATATATATATATATATATATATATGTATGTATGTATGTATGTATGTATGTATGTATATGTATATGCATTTTATCGTGCATGACCGAGGTTTAATTGTTTATTCATATAGATTCTTGTAATATGCAAGTTCAGCGTTAAAATTAGTAAAATATAAGTGGAATAGAGATAAACTGATAGAAATAATAAACTTTAAAGAAAAATGGAAAACTGAGAGAATCAATAACTTGTAAATAATGGTTAGGAACATTACCCGGACTCTTCAATTTTGCCCTCATACCTTGTCGATCGGACATGACATGGGTGTGGGCATGGGATCTGAGTCGGATCCTTCACATGGAAACCAGACAGTTTGACTTCAAGAAAACTAGTTCAAAATGATTTACAGGCATCACAACAACTTAATTCTGGATAGGAATGTCAGTAGATTACTGTTTCATATTATCCTTTTGATTTATGCTATAAATATGACAAACAATTATGTATGTGTTTTCTTTATTTGGTAGAGGACACTAATTTACAAATGTGAAGTATAAATAGTAGGTATAATTTCCCTATTACACAATATATTTGGACAACAAAGTTCCTTTTCTGTTAGTTTTCTTGGTTGATTTCCTCACATCAAAACCACACGTCTGCCCATATTTAAAGTAAAATACATATGCCCATATTTAAAGTAAAATACATATGCATCCTCCAAAGTTAGAAATACTGATTTGTATATGGTTTCTGCTGCTCATCACACTTTGGTATATAACTTTTACGACCACACGCATCCACAACACACGTAAACTCCGAATCATCTTCATTATTCATATCATCAATATCATTATCAGATTCCGAACTTGAACTTTCTGATTCTGTGTTTTGCTGTTCTGAGTCAGAACTCTCAACATGAGGAGAGGACACTGATCCTAAAAAAAGAAAAAAAAGAAAATACATACATTTTTAAGATGCAAACAGGAAAGTTTCCACACAAAGATACATAAAACAACTCATTGTTGAATACTAAAACTAAAATTAGATAATATACCTAAAGCCTCTTCATTAGTAGTCATGTTACAGAATGAGATGCAGTACAAACTCAGATAAAGATAGAATATATCTGCAGCGTGAAGAGTTACAGGAGGATATACAGTATAAGATATTGTTTCTGTTTACAGGATAAAAAATGAATAAGCGAAGTAGATGTAACAAATTATTGAATTCCTATAATCACGTTAGGAGTAACTGTAGGATGACAGTTAGAGTTTATGCATAAAAATAGATATAAACGACGTGCTAAACAAACTGGTATACACAGCAGATTATTACTTTTAATTTTTAATTAATAAATAGAATAAATCTGGACCATTAAATTGATATGTGATGGATGGCTGGGATTAAGGACTCCAAGACTCCAAAAAATTAAGGGACTTCACTGATCTTCCTTCTATATATATATATATATATTCATATAGATTCATATAGATTCTTGTAATATGCAAGTTCAGCGTTACAATTAGTAAAATGTAAGTGGAACGGAGATAAACTTATAGAAATAATAAATTTTAAAGAAAAATGGAAAATTGAGAGAATCAATAACTTGTAAATAATTGTTAGGAACGTTACCCGGACTCTTCAATTTTGCCCTCATACCTTGTCGATCGGACATGACATGGGTGTGGGCATGGGATCTGAATCGTAACCCTTGATATGGAAACCGGACAGTTTGACTTCAAGAAATCTAGTTCAAAATGATTTATAGGCGTCACAACAACTTAATTCTGGATAGGAATGTCAATAGATTACTGTTTCATATTATCCTTTTGATTTATGCTATAAATATGACAAACAATTATGTACGTGTTTTCTTTATTTGGTAGAGGACACTAATTTACAAATGTGAAGTATAAATAGTAGGTATAATTTCACTTATGTGAAGGTTATATGCTGAATCCCCGCATCCATGTCCAATTTTAGATCCATATCCACGAATCCCAACTTTTAAAATGCTAAGTCTGACACTTGGATCCGCACCCCAGTCCGACGCCCGTACCCGAGTCCGGGTAACGCAAGACAATTTTTGTAGTTTCATTTCTGTTATGGAGATGAAGCAAGAATAATTATTCCATGGGCAGTATTATATAAAAATCTTCTTTGCAACTTGTAAAAAAATATTCCAGCAGTTTAACAAGTGTGCTAGTGTTTCCTTCTAGGTCTTATAGCACTTTACGTGCACCTCTTCGTGGTCATGACTTGTATGTATCATTGTTGCACTGCAATATATATCTGGTCAAGTTGGGCAATCTTTGTTTATACAGCAGTCTCTCAAATATTACTGTTTCCTTTTTATTTTTCAGGAAGCGGCAGCAGCTTTGGCAGCAAGTGATGTTGCATTTATGGTGCAGGCAGCACAACATCGAGGCTTGCAAGTGACAATAGCAACCGGAACTCCAACGGCACCTGCTTCAACACCTGAACTTGCACCTATTTCCCATCAGGTGCCAATTCAATGAGCAGGATATCCTATGTATACAGAGCCAGCAATGGTACAATAGCTGAATTTTTTATATTTATTTTATTTTATTGTTTTATGAATTTTTTATACTTTATATTAAATGTTTTTTTTTAAAATTTTTTTATTATACAACAATTGACTCCTTGTTTTTGAGTTTTTTTGCATTCGTTCTGTATATGGAAAATTTAATATTGTAATAAATGTATCCATTAGCACTCGTACTAGATGCATCTCGACTCATTTATAGTAAAAAATGCATTGGGTAGTGTTTGTGCATGTAATTTATCTGTTTTACTTGTGCAGTGTCTTTTAAAATGTTACAACTGAAATTTAGTACCTGTTTGGGAAATCATATTTGTCAGAAATAAGTTACTTATTTCTGAAAAAAGTTACTTATTTCTTAAATATTTAATTCTAAAAATCAACATGTAAATATGAAATTTTTTTTCGAAATAAGTCGATAAGTTGATAAGTGGCCTGTTTGCCAAACAGGTCCTTGTTAAAATATGAAATGTTAAAGAAAACAACCAAAAAATAAAAGTTAAAGAAGTCACAGAAAATTAAATATTACAGCAGTGGATAGAATTCGAGACGGTTTTTTCTATTGCAAGTTTCTGGTGATCACACAATGATTTATAGGTTTTATCAGATCCTTCTCCCTTTTGAAGGCTTCTCACTGTTTTTGGGATGTAGGGGGTTCAAGACTCAGTAAAGACCTGCTTTGCATCTCAAAATTCATGTAGGTGATTAGAAAGCTGACGTTTTTTTTTTTTAGTTGTGGTACTTTAAACAAAAAGAAATCCTTGGTTTTGGAATTGACAAGGGGATGCCAGAGTTTTGAAGCAATGCAGCGTTTGCCTAAAATCCTAATAGAATGGTTAAGACACATTTGTGTTTGCTGGTTTGCCCATCTCTAATTCTTTTGTCATAATGATTGATGCTCCTGATCCATGATCATTCAAGTTAAAATAATAATTATACTTTCCCTGTTTTTTTTTTTATTATGCAATACTCGACTTTTTGCACATATTTTAATATATTTTAATCGGATCGGATCGTTATATATATATATATATATATTATTTTTATTTTTTTTTTTGAATAAAAAAAGATAATATATTATACTTTATTAAATGAAAATTTAAAATTAGTATTTATAATTGCCCAGTAAAACACGTTAAAGTGTAGGCAAAAAATCTAACATCAAATTATAAAAGACAGAGAAAGTAGACACAAAAATCAATAGTCTGGCAAATAGTAAAAGAAAAGGACGGTTTTCACCGACCAAGACCAAGAGCCTTAGCAAGGGTTATGTTAAATAAAAATGATAAAGAGAAGTACAAGTACAAGTAGGGATGCTGATTTACAAAAACAGTGGGGGGGTTCTGAGTCGGAAAACAAAATAGAAAGTTAGAGCGAAGAATGAAAAGCATCAAGACAAGTAGAAAATCAAACTAGCACCAGAGAGCACTTATATATTAAGATTTTTGATTGCATGGAATACAAGAGCTTGAATCTCTTTCTTTACTGGCAACTACTAAAACAGTTTAATAACAAAAATTCTTGGGTAAAAAAAAACAGAGAGACTTAATTAACAAAATTATCTGGCATTCTAGCGATTCTCTCTCTTTTTTTAATTGTTAAGTTTTATAATATACTAGCTTAAATCTCGTGCGATAGCACGAACTTTGTTTATATTGTATAATCTTTTAAATTTAATTTAAATTTAAAAAATTATATCATAATTTAAATTGAATTGATTTTACATAATTGATTTTATGTTTTAGTTAAAAAGGGTAATTGGTTGTTAATTTATAATTATAATTTTTACTTTATTTTATTAAATAACATTGTTAATATTATTTTTGGAAAAGAAGACAGGCTTTGGTTAAAAGAAACAGATAAGGTAATGTAGTTTAACTTAAAAGGTAATTAGTTAGTATTAATAATATTTTAATATAATTATTTTATTTTTTTAAATAGACATGTCCGAAATATTTTTGAAAAATGAGGTATTTTAGTTGGAACAAATAGAAATGTAACATGTTATAGTTAAAAAAGGTAATTTGTGTTTTCAATAGCATGATATTTTTGGATAATGAGATGTTTTATTTGGAAAAAAGCAGAAAAATTAACATCAAAAAAGGTAATTAGTGTTTTAGTTGAAAAAGATAATTGATTAATTATTAGTAATAATATTATTTATAAATGACCAAACACTAATAAATATTAGTTTAATACTCGTGCGATGCACAGACTTTCTTTAATATTGTATGACTTTTAATTTAATTTGAAGTAATTAATAGTACATTTTAGTTAAAAATAGTAATTGGTTAGTTATTACTAATTAGAATTATATT